>CM031612.1:77789256-77812007 GCA_018398815.1 Conus ventricosus
GGGGTTTTTTAAAATTTTTTAATTAAAATAAAAATTTTTTTTTTTTTTCGAGGTTCAAAGCTTTTTTCATAAAAAAGGGGCCCCCCGGGGGATTTTTTTCCTGAAGGGGGAAAAAAAGGGTTTTTTTTTTTTTTTGCCCCCAAAATTTTGTGAAAAATTAGTTCAAACAAATTTGGGGGGGAAAAAAGTGCAAAAATAATTTTCAAAATCTCCCCCCCCCCCCCCCCCCCCCCCCCCCCCCCCCCCCCCCCCCCCCCCCCCCCCCCCCCCCCCCCCCCCCCCGGGGGGGGGGGGGGGGGGGGGGGGGGGGGGGGGGGGGGGGGGGGGGGGGGGGGGGGGGGGGGGGGGGGGGGGGGGGAAAAAAAAAAGGGGGGGGGGGGGGGGGGGGGGGGGGGGGGGGGGGGGGGGGGGAAGAAAAAAAAAAAATTAAAAGGGTTTTTGGGAAAGGGGAATTTTCAAAGGAACTTTTTTGCTTTCCCTTTTCCCCCGGGGGAAAAAGGGTTTTGTTTTGGGCCCTTCTTTGGCCCCCAAAGAAAACGGGGTTGTTTTTCCGGGTTAAAAAAAGCCCAACAACCCCAAATGGCCCAAAAAAATAAAAAAAAAAAAAAGGGGGGGGAAAAAAAAAAAAAAAAAACACAAAAAAAAAGGGAAAAAAAAAACCCGGGGAAAAAGGATAAAAAAAAAAAGTTAAAAAATTTTGCGTTTTTTTCCCTTTAAAAAATTGTAAAAGGGCCCCCCAAAAAAAAAAAAGGGACCCCCCCCAAAGAAAGGGGGACAAAAAAAACCCCCCCCCAAAACCCCCCCCCAAAAAAAAGAAAAAAAAAAAAACCCCGTCTAAATTTTGTGTGCTTAATGACATGAGCATGCAAAATTAAATATTGTTGATTTTTTTTTTTTTAAAAAAACAAAAAGATATGTATTTCTTTTAACAACTATGAAAATAAAATCAATGAGTAAGTCCCCAACAGTTTCCAGTGATTAAAGGGAAAAAATTTTTTTTTTATAAACTGAACCTGCCTTTTTGAAGGATTTTAGAGGTTGTAGCGTTTGTAGAGGGAATGAGTGCAGTCAATTGTTTCTCGATATTTATTAATTAGGGCAGTTTAGTTGGGAAAGAATTTAAAAAAAAAAGAAAAAAAGAAAAAGAAAAAAAAGGGTGTGGGGTTTTAATAAAGGGGTGAGTGAGAAAGCAAGAAAATTTTAAGCAAAAAAAAAAAAAAAAAAAAAAAGTAAGCATTTTGCCCTTTATGACAGGATTTAGGGAAACCCTCAGTTTGTAATGTTTTATTTTCAGAAAAAAAGTTTTTTTTGTGGGCCCTAAAATTTGCAAGTTACTACCTGACACATCTTTTGGAAAAAAAAAACGGGCAGAAAACGCGCGGGGGGTGCACGTGTGAAGAATTACGGCTTCTGGCTTTTGACGAGCCCACTTGAAATGTCGACTGACTTTTGGGGGACGTTTATCACTTTTTATTGCTGCCAGCTCGTAAAAATGCATGGGAATTTTTGCAGGTGAATGCGGGTATGTTCTGGTACCAGGGATTCATTTTCCACCAGACTTGTGAATTAATTAAAAAAAACTACTTTAATGAAAAAATGGTGTTATCGATCATTGTTTTTGCTGCCCCCGCTCTGTACAAAAGCTAGGGAATTTTTAGCAGTGTGAATAGGGGTTTGTTTGGTACCAGGGATTCCATTTTCCCCCAGTCTTGTGAATTAAATTAAAAAAAAAATACGAATGAAAAAAAATGGATGTTTCCATCCTTGTTTTGCGCCAGCCTGTACAAAATGCTTGGGAATTTTTTCAGGTGAAAAAGCGGGTTAGTTCTGGTACCCGGGATTCCCTTTTCCAAAAAGATCTTGTGAATTAATTAAAAAAAAAAAAATTTAAAGAAAACATGGATTTAACGATCTTGTTATTGCTGCCCGCTCTGTACAAAATGCTATGGGGAAATTTTTTGCAGTGTGAATAGGGGTTATGTTTTTGGTACCAGGGATTCATTTTCCCCCCAAATCTTGTGAATTAATTAAAAAAAAAAATACTTTTAAGAAAAACATGTCTGTGCCTTTATTGTTAAAATACACTGATAGTATTTTTGGTTTGGACGAACATGAAAAAAAAAGACAACACATTTATTCATTATGATGCTGGACTTATTGTTGAAAAGGCAGAGATGTCATTTTCAGATTTTTGTACTGTTTAGAGCTACATATTGACTATGCTAATACATTTTCAAAATTTTATGGCATAAACGATGCGTAAAATGGTGTGAATTTGTGCTTTTAAACGAATGGTTTTTTTTTTTAAAGTTATATACAAGGTTTGTAGTAATGGTTGATCCTGAGGTTTAGTAGAACGGTGGAAGGCCCTTTTTCACAACGCCCAATTTCCCATGACAACGACAAGAAAGAGCAGGCTGGGTCAACTCCAAGCGGTAGGGGCCAGTCACCTGTCTGTCCTGTCACTGACTGACTGAGTCATAGATGTGTGTGTGTGTGTGTGTGTGTGTGTGTGTGTGTGTGTGTTTGGGGGCAGGAGAGGGAGCTGGGAAGGGGGGCGGGGGAGGTGTGTGTGTTTGGGGGGCAGGAGAGGGAGTTGGGAAGGGGGACGGGGGAGATGTGTGTGTGTGTGTTTGGGGGCAGGAGAGGGAGTTGGGAAGGGGGGCGGGGGGGAGATATGTGTGTGTGTTTGGGGGCAGGAGAGGGAGTTGGAATGGGGGGGCGGGGGAGATGTGTGTGTGTGTTTGGGGGCAGGAGAGGGGTTAGGAAGGGGGGCGGGGGAGATGTGTGTGTGTGTTTGGGGGCAGGAGAGGGAGTTGGGAAGGGGGGCGGGGGAGATGTGTGTGTGTGTTTGGGGGCAGGAGAGGGAGTTGGGAAGGGGGGGGCGGGGGAGATGTGTGTGTGTGTTTGGGGGCAGGAGAGGGAGTTGGGAAGGGGGGCGGGGGAGGGATGTGTGTGTGTGTTTGGGGGCAGGAGAGGGAGTTGGGAAGGGGGGCGGGGGAGATGTGTGTGTGTGTTTGGGGGCAGGAGAGGGAGTTGGGAAGGGGGGCGGGGGAGATGCAATCTGTAACGCTTAATCTAAAGCTTTGATTTGAGTTTATTGAATACTCAGTTCTGTTTTCTTTTAAAAAATCTATAAAATTAATTCCAAATAATTATGCATAGGTTCTCAGTTTCCTGTCTTTTTCCTGATCCCTGAACCTTGGTTGTATCAGCAGTTGGGAGCGAAAGACTTGATGCAAACATACCACTGGCATTTGATAGTCTCGTTACAATGAAATGTACCTTTTATACTTTGTTAGTTTAGTGAAGGAAACACTATGATTCTATAACACACTGAAAAATAATAAGAGACTTATGTTTTCTGCAGATGCTGTGGCTAAACAGAATGACAGCAAAGTCAGCGTTGCTGAGCAAGTGGCACTAGCCATGGGGATTCCTGAAATTGTTGTTCACATGGCGAAAGTCTTCCAACTTCTGGAGCATGGAACGAACTTTGCTGATGCCAGTGAACTGTACGCAGCTGCTGAAGATCTTTTGAACAACCCACACAAACAGGCCTACATAGGTAAAAAATTGTTATGAACATGCTGAGAAAGAAAAGAAGACACTGAGCAAAGATTTGATTGAGAGCAAGGACAGAAAAGAACATAGCGCTGCTAAGGATTCGGTCAGTTCTTCGGCAGAAATGCTGATGGATAAAGTTAAGCGACTGGCTCATGAAAACCACCAACTCAGGCAGCGCAAGGTGTGCCGTGAGTGCAAGAAGGTGGACCTGGCATCTAGTGGTGTCACTTCCTGCCCTGTGGCCATTTCATAACCTGTGAGACCTGCTCAGAAAAGTTTGACAACTGTCCTGCTTGTAGCAAAAGCATTATGGGCACTGTGCGCACCTTCCTGTCTTAAGCATTCAAATCCCTTCTGTGACGTCATGGAACAGGGTTTTGTGTCTTGTTCCAGGCCAACAGGTTAGCAGGGTTTTGTTACTTCTGAGTGTTGTTGTGTTCAGATGCCTCTTCACAAAAACTTGGTCAGAAATGCTTTTGTTGTCAGGGCTGAACAGATCAGGGAAGTTTTGGTTCTAAATGTCCTGTTCAAATCAGAATGGTTGAATTGTATATTTGTAAGAAATCAGATTTGTAGTATTTTTTGTTCATCAGTAGGCTATGTTGAATTCAGTTTTATTGACAGATAGAATTATCAGTAGCAAAAACAAACAAAAAAACCCACCATCCCATCTGATGATTTTTAAATGTTTAGTATTCTGGGTGCACTGAAGATGAAAAAGAAAACAGTTTCCCATGATGTGATAGCTTCCTTTTAAATATTTTTTTGTATCACTCCACTTTGACCATGTTAGGATTGGAGCTGATCTAAGTGATGGATTGCAGAGATGCGACCTTTTTCACTCCACTTTCAACAATGTGAGGATTGGAGCTGATCTAAGTGATGGATTGCAGAGATGCGACCTTTTTCACTCCACTTTCAACAATGTGAGGATTGGAGCTGATCTAAGTGATGGATTGCAGAGATGCGACCTTTTTCACTCACTTTCAACAATGTGAGGATTGGAGCTGATCTAAGTGATGGATTGCAGAGATGCGACCTTTTTCACTCCACTTTCAACAATGTGAGGATTGGAGCTGATCTAAGTGATGGATTGCAGAGATGCAACCTTTTTCACTCCACTTTCAACAATGTGAGGATTGGAGCTGATCTAAGTGATGGATTGCAGAGATGCGACCTTTTTCACTCCACTTTCAACAATGTCAGGATTGGAGCTGATTTAAGTGATGGAATGCAGAATATGTCATATCCTTTTTCTTTCTACTCAAAACAATATATGCACAGATCTCATCTGTCAACCACTTCCAGTAATTTTAATTTTTAGTGCACTCTTAGATTCATTTTTCTTTAAAGCCTCTCTCCTAATATCTAACACAGAGGTTATGTGTATGCAGAAATCTCCTCCTCATGGTTTCTTTGGGTGTCAGAAGTGCCATTTTTGTTTGGTTTTCAACATGTTAATTTCTGTTTTCATTTTCATTCTCAGTCCTAAGTTTTATGGCCAGACACAAACATTTTACAGCGGAGTCCATGAAGATCCTGTTCGGGATGTCCCGCCAGACGTGATCCTTGAGTTTTTGAGAGAGATTAACTTTTTCATCTGATTTAAGATTTTACGGCAGAAAGATTTTTAACAAAGTTTCTGGTGCGTTTGTAGACGATGTCATTTAACGAGATGTGTGAAAGTTGGTTTTTAAAATTTTTTTTTAATGACTGGTGAGTTGATTTTAACGTGGTGACAGCCCTGATGTGGCCCTTCGCGGTCGGCTGGGCTATAAGCAACATTATCTTATCTTAACCCTCTTGTATTCAGATTCTCTGAGGCCAAATTCCCCCTAGTTTTCAGATTCTTTTAGTGCATTTAGCCATAAAATGGGTATGTGCAGTTCAGGCTTCACCACAACCAAGAATAAACCTCTAGAGCTATGAAATTCTGCATGTATGGTCACAAGGCTTTGTTCTATACTGTGAGCAAGATTTTGTGTGTCTCGAGGTGAAAGGTCGTGTCACTGTCACCAAAATGTCACCCAATGTGTCACATGCGATGGTGACAATTCTAATACAGCACACCAACATGCAGTTATCCCATGCACATGCATGTTAGTGTTGTAAAATGAAAGTTGGGGCCTACCTGAGATGATCTGTCTTCTGTCCACCCGTTCAGTCCCCACAGGTAATCCACAGAATGTCACACACAACTAGTGAATTGTCACTACTGAACAGTTACTGTAAGTAAACTCAAGCACGGTTCATCATTGTTTTTCTGTAACTGTTCTAAGCACTTTATACATGTCCATATGTATTTACACAATGTATAGCTGTACAGCGAGGATATTGAGTACAGTGTCACTGCCAGTGTCATCGAAGCACTGTCATTACAAACTACAGGTAAGCACATATACACGTACACACAAACACAGAGACTAGTGAACTGCCCTACTGTTGAAGAAGCGTGTTTTGGGCATAACTTCGCTGACCCAGGGATCGTTGAAGCGGTGATCGCGTGACCAGTAGCACCATAGACGTGGCAGATGCCTAATCCCCATCATAATGGTATAGAGACATAGGCCCGCATTTCGTCAGGTGTTGTGTCAAACCATAGGGAGTCAGGTGTGCCCTTAGCTGCTTGTCGTTGTTGAGCGTACCTGTTGGTTTCTACTGCTGCTAACTGAAAAAATGTGAGGGGTATAAACAAAAAGAAATAATCGAGAGGGGTGGCAGTGTTCGGCAGTGAATGCGCAGGGCCTGTCGGCTGTTGGAATGCGGCCACGTTGGCAGGATGTGTAGCCGGTCGCCATGTGGTTTGCAGAGCAGCGAGCGGCACGTTGTCTTCGGGGTCACTTTCAACATTTTCCTCTCCTTCATCGGTGCCAATTTCAACATCACTCTCTTCTCCTAACTCTCCATTTTCAAACTTCTCTACTTCTTGCAAAATTTGATCCCACTCCTCCGCAGAATAATCAGGAATATCATCAAACTCGCTGTTGTTAGCAGACGACGCCATTGTGAAAATCGGTCAGTCTCACGCACGACTCTTCGCTCGCAGTTTCTCCCCTCTTTTTGTGAATGGAAGTGGTACCAGCATCCAAAAATAGTGGTGCCAGATTGCTGGGCTCTAGTGGAAAATCCCCAACAACTTTTAGTGGCTCTCCGAACATTTTCACGGCGTCAGCACGTGATGGAAAAGTACCGTACACATGCGGCCCCGCCACTCCGTTTGCTCCCGTTATGAAATCTAGCGCGCAGTCTGAGCACTCCCGTCTGCGCCCGTTACGAAAACTAGAGGGTTAACTAACTGCTTTCAACTGCTCATCGCAGTTTAGTGAAACACACGATTTTGTCTGCTTGAATGTCCCATCGAAAGATCGGCTCAGGATAGATGAATCTGTGGTAACTAGACAGCTAGGCCAGTTGTGAAGCAGTTGGTGTTTAGGTTACTATATGATATTGCTTTTTTGTATTAGTTGTGACGTCTTCCGAAAACCAACATTGTTTTCATGTTGCCAATTTGGAGGAGAGTTTTAAAGATAGATCCCATTCTTATAGCTGGCTACACTTTAAGGAAACTGTCAGTGGGATGCCTGTAACAAGGTGATTTGGGAGGAGGTCCTAAAGATGAGTCAGTTTGCTTATTACCAAAGATAGAAGATTGTTGCTTTGTTTTTCACAGTTTGCATCCAGGGAAAAAAAAATGAAAGAAAAAAACAAACAAAAAACCAGCATTGTATGCCCATAAAATTAACTGACAAAGTCAGCCCAATGGGAAAGTTTAGAGTTACAAATGGATTCTAACTTCCATGTACTATCAGCAGTCTCACTGAATCTGAAACAAAACTATAAGTCACAGAAAGAGCAGTTCTTTCACTATCTTTAAAACCTTCCTTCCTTGTTTTCATAACTAAGGAAGAAAGGTTTTGCAACTTGGTTTTGAAGGAGATCCAAAAGATGTATCAATTGCCCGCTCTCAGCGATGGGTCCCTGGCATGCTGCTTTGTTTTCACTATTTTTTCATTGGAAGGCAAGTTTTGTTATGATTCGGACACGTCTCACACCCAAAAGTTACTTTTCTCTGTGTGATGCATCTCGGGATTAAAAAGGGTTGTTTTTGAAGACTGGGAACGAAGGAAGGTTTTAAAGATGGTGAAAGAACATAATAATCAGCCTGTTGATTGTGGAGACTCAACGGAAGAGGAGAACAGCTCTTTCTGTGACTTATAGTTTTGTTTCAGATTCAGCGAGACTGCTGATAGTACATGGATGTTAGAATCCATGTTCTCTAAACTTTCCCATTGGGCTGACTTTGTCAGTTAATTTTATGGACATACAATGCTGGTTTGTTTTTCTTTTTTTTTTCTCAGAGGGGAGAAGGCTGTTTTGCTTTAAGACCCACGTACATATTTTTGTTTTATGTTTTGTTTTCAGCAACATTTTTTTGTTGTAATTTAATTATAATAATAATAATAATGGGGATTTATATAGCGCCTTCCACGGCACAAGGCGCTTTACAAAGGCAGAAAAAAAAAACAAATTGCTAAATGTAAAGAAAATGCATTGAAAGACGGCTCAGAAAATGAAAAAAACAAAGGCTCTCTAGCTCTCCCATTCTCTCCCACACGCACACACACTCTCACGCATAGACACACAATACACAACAGTCGCAATAATCACAAACTATTAAGCGATCCACAGAGACAACAAGAGTCAATCAACTATCAGGTAATAACTGTCTTCTTAATATTGTTTGAAAAGGTGGGTTTTCAGGGAGGTTTTGAAGGAAGAAAAGGTTTGAGAATGTCTTAAGTCATAGGGGAGTTTATTCCAGAGTTTGGGAGCTGCGTATGAAAAAGCTCGTTCACCATGCTGTTTACGATGGGGACGGTAACTGGGAAAGCGGAAGGTCCTGGTGTCGGTGGAGGAGCGAAGCATTCGTGATGGGACATATACTTGAAGGAGATCGGAAAGATAGGCAGGGGCATCACCAGTGAAAATCTTGAAGCAAAGACAACAACATTTGTATTTAATTCTTTCTTCAACGGGGAGCCAGTGCAACTTTTTTAGGAGAGGGCTGCAGGGTTGGGTCCTAGGAGATTTGCAAATGAGACGGGCTGCAGAGTTCTGTACACATTGGAGTGGTTGGATGACAGTTGAGGGACAGCCAAGGAGAACACAGTTGCAGTAATCTAGCCTTGAAAGGATGTAGGATGAAACGAGAGTTTTTGTGGCGTCTTCAGTGAGATAGGGTCGAATAGCAGCAATTCGTTTAAGTTCCATGTAAGCTAACTGACAAGCTTTTGTGACATGCTGCTTCATTGAGAGGTGCTGTTGAGATAGTTAAACATGTGAAATCGCTTGTGTCTTCTCTTCTCTGCAAATTGTTCTGCACACAGGAGTAACACTGGTTGGAGGGTTTTTGTTTTGTTTTGAAGTCTTGTATGAAGGGTCAGATATTGATATCGTTTCCCCTCTCCACTCCCCCTATCAATTGAACTGCACCTGTGAAAGTAATTCTGTGTCATTATTCTGATGTGCTATTTTTATTCAAGTACCTGATTTATAACTGTTTATTTCATGCGCCTTCAGGCTTGGACTTCATCATAACTATTTACATTGTTCTTTCTCCCTGAGTAAATTGTGCACTTGTCTTGACGCCTTGTGAATATCATGCACTTATGCAGTCTTTTGTTGTTTTTAGATTATTTGTTCATTGTAGCCTGTCTTCTTATGAATACACACTGCCACAGTGTTCAACTTCATGCAAACTTGTACTTCGTACACAGAAAGAGGTAAAGTTCCTGTGTATTTGTACACAGAAGGAGGTTAAGCTCCATGTGCATGTGGTAGGAAGATTTTTCTCTTTGCTCAATTTTGGTGTGTTTGTAATTGTGAAAGTTTTGAAAAAATGATTTATGGATAGTGTTTTATTTTCAATGGTATTCAGTGCTGAAACTGTGAAGATATATGCCCAAGGGTGACTTGTTCCCACTGACAGCTCTTATACCACCCATTCCCACTGGAAGGGTGACCAGTGGAAGTTGCAGGCAGAGATGTTAGCTTCATAATGCTGGCAGCATTTTGAAGGGCAAAAAGGTACACACTGAACAAAAATGTACACAGACATGGGACAAGCCTTGCTACCAACCCTCTCCAATTTAATTGGGGTTTCTCCCATATAGAAATTGTTCCTGGAATCACAAATTTAGTGGAGAAATCCAGAATTTAACAATGTTGTTTAAAAATGGGGGTGGGGGTGGGTGGGTTGGGAGTTCATTTTTTGATTAGGGATAATAAAGTATTGCAGAATGAAGTCCAAACGATTTAATGTGGATGTTGGCAACAATACATATGGAAAATACATTTTTGTTTTAAAACCATACATTTGTAAATTGAAACAAAGAAACAAAGGAGGATGGTGGAGCCACTGGAGGCCAGAAATGCTTATAGTCAAACTGTCCTTTTTTCACTCCACTCACTCCCTTCATCCGCTAGTTTCTCAGTTTTGACTCCAGAGGGTTCGCAGCTATGGCCATGTCCTGTTACCTGCTGTTCTGCGTCCCCTCCTCTTTCCCTTCTGTTTCCTCTCACAATAATTCTGAAAGGGTGAGATTGAGGGTCTGTTGGAAGCAGACGTTTTCATAAAGCGGCCCATTCCTTTTTTTTTTTCCTTGGTCAATTTCGGTGTTTCTGTATCTGTGTACTGTTTGTGTAAGCCTAATTATAGACAATATAAAATCTACGAAGTGCGTTAAGGGGGGACTTTGAGTGGAAATTCGTAACAAAATTGTGTTGTGGCTTCTAATGCAGACGAATAATAACTGAACTACAAGTGGCCCTCCCAAGCGACAGCGCGTTTAATCCATTCAACAGCCCAATGGACAATAATGCATATGAAAGAATCTGCAACGAATTTAACATTAATCCTTCAACTGATTTTAGACAAAAGTTAGACCGCAATCATGGGTTAGGCACATTGTATTTGTGGGGCGAACGTAGAGAATATAATTATGACTACTGGCCTGGCCACACCTCTTTTCAACCAGGCAAACAAGTTCGATTAGGATCCATAGAACAAAAACATCCTAATGCTTGGGCAACATTTATCTTAGATGAAAGTGAAGGCCTAACAATGCCAGGAGTGCAAAGACTTAATGACTCCATACGGACATATGTTTGGTGCCTATTAGGAGCACAAGCACAGACAAAGTCTAGCATAGTGGATCAATCCACAGGCTTTGGTGCTAGAAAACAATTTCTAGCTAATTTAGAAGATGCTATTAACTCTGCTGTTGATTTGCCTGCAAGCATACAAAGGTATCAAGAAGTTCTTGCGCATGCTAGGTCAAAGGTTGACTTTGTTGTTGTAAGCCATGGATTATACATGCTACCTCCAACCTTAGACTACAGATTGGTATGATACAGAATTATAACAATGAAATCCTTATAGCTGGAGACGATCAAAACTTAGGACACAATCAAGGCTTAAACACAAGGCCTGCTCCATCCATTTAAAAAAAAGTACCTAGCCCTGAAGAAAGCGATCCAGTTATAAACACCCCACAGCCAGAAAGCAGCCCAGAAAGCACGCCACCTGTTAATCTGCCTCACACTGACAGTCATACTAATGAAAAGACAGCTCTCGTTGTGTTTTTAACTTTTACTGGATTAGCCATACTTTATTTCACTAAAAATTAATCAGCAGCTAGCACAACGCTCTCAGGGGGGGGGGGGGGGGGGGGGGGGGGGGGGGGGGGGACGTTATAGGGGGACAAAAATAAGGATCTGATGATAGTTTCTCATTTCTTGCTGTAAATCAAGCACTAATGGAAGAGGAAAAGGTCTAGGAATCGGTATCAACTTACATATTTTACTTTCATAAATAAACACGACCAACTACACATCATTTTGATAGAGTTTTTTGACATTTCACAATCTCCCATGTTTCATGATATGAACGTAGCGCAACAAGTGTTAACACTCTAAAACAATGTCTTATGTAGACTGTTTATCATACATAGTCCAGCTGACCTGTTGTTTTCTTTTCCCCAATTCTAACCAGCCAACCAAACAAAAAACAAGTGTAACAGAACGATATGACGACTGAAATGGATACCGAGTGAAATGTGCACCATCTCAAGCACACCGAAGATCAACCATATCCTTGTCACTTCACATCCGCAAAGACCTGGCTCCCTCCCTTCCAATCTTCTCCAGTTATCACACATTTATGCTACCACACTGTATAGCCAAATATAGGCCACCCATAGTAAACAACAGAAGAGTCCAACTCTGTTCACAAAACACCAAAGACTCCCAGACCAGTCAATAGCACCCCACAAATGTGACGTCTCCTGGCTCATGGGTCCAAACAAGCTGGAAAAAGCTAGTCCAGAGGGATGTATTTTTTTTCTTTTTCTTTCTTCCCCCCAGTCAGACGGAATGAGCGACCAACACCGACGTCATGAAGAAAAGTCATCTCAACACAACACAGTCAGCAAAGCCTGCGGTCATCTCAACACAACATAGTCAGCGATGCCTGCAGTCATCTCAACACAACACAGTCAGCAATGCCTGCAGTCATCTCAACACAACACAGTCAGCAAAGCCTGCAGTCATCTCAACACAACACAGCCAGCAATGCCTGCAGTCATCTCAACACAACACAGCCAGCAATGCCTGCAGTCATCTTAACACAACACAGTCAGCAATGCCTGCAGTCATCTCAACATAACACAGCCAGCAATGCCTGCAGTCACAACACAACACAGCCAGGAATGCCTTGCAGTCATCTCAACACAACACAGTCAGCAATGCCTGCAGTCATCTCAACACAACACAGTCAGCAATGCTGCAGTCATCTCAACACAACACAGTCAGCAATGCCTGCAGTCATCTCAACACAACACAGCCAGCAATGCCTGCAGTCATCTCAACACCACACAGTCAGCAATGCCTGCAGTCATCTCACCACACAGTCAGCAATGCCTGCAGTCATCTCGACACCACACAGCCAGCAATGCCTGCAGTCATCTCAACACCACTGTCACGACCGACCCCTGAAGGTCTGCCCTGACAGGATCGGTCTAGATGGGAGTGAAGGGAGTGACTGACCTCGCACGCCTCGCAAGAGACCACACAAGAAAGATTACGATACAATACACCATTTATTCACACCAGCACACACACAGTCACAAATAAGCATTCCAACATACACAACGTGCACAATCACAAATAAACTTTTCAACACACACACCATACACATAGTCGCAAACAAGCATTCCAACGCACACAACATGCACAATCACAATCAACCATCCCAACACACGCATTCCTTTCCATGCTTCATGTGGTTCCCCCACACCTCTGTCTCTCCAAAGTCCTCCGAGAGCACGGGTCGACTCAGGCGCCCCCAAACCGGGTCTGTTCCTGAATATAGTCTTTCAAGGCCGACACCCTTGACACACACACCCCCCCCAAATGGCACGATACAGTGCTAACCACACCCGGTCACGTGCGCTGCAGGAGGACCGTGGACAGTGGAGAACGCCTCCGGTGGGACGAGGCGCCGCCGCGGGAAGTCCCGGACAGGGCCAGGAACATCCAGCAAAGTCCACGTGCTCCTCAACCAGTGCGCGGCCCCAACAGCGCCAGCATCGGGTGGAGCCCTCGGGAGGAGAGAATAAAGGAAGGAACTGGAAGGAAAGGAGAAAGAAGGGTACTGGAACCCCGCAGTCAGTACGGTCTGATATTTGCTGCTTAATCCTAACAGCCACTCGCATGATGGGCGAGGGGAGGTGTTTGCTGATTAAATAAATAACATCAGCTCAACAC
Organism: Conus ventricosus; assembly: GCA_018398815.1. NCBI lineage: Eukaryota > Metazoa > Mollusca > Gastropoda > Neogastropoda > Conidae > Conus > Conus ventricosus. Next base: position 77,802,649 of record CM031612.1, read on the forward strand.
AGACCTGAGCATAACAGTCAACAAACCAAACGAGGAATGTTCGCTAAAGGTCTCCTCGCACGAAGCAGGTAAGAGGTTACATTAACAGGCTAAACAAACAAATATCAATTTATATCTTCATCCTTCCCTCACTCACATTCAACATTTTCCTTTCTTAGGAACTGAACTAATACAGCAACCACTGCTCTATAACTGCCACCACATTTGCAAATAATAATAATTCAATGGCACAATTATCTCCACATTTTATAGCAACATTTCAAAATGACACAATTCTCCAACCACGCATCCAAACGACTAATCATGCGTACGCACGCTCGCAAACATAAAACTCTCGTTCCCCTTGCACGCACAAACAGACGGTGGCCGAAGAATAAGAGACTGGCGATTGTGACAGGGGCGGACGAGCGAGACCAAGTAAGTACCAACCCTGAATCTCCAGGTTCTCCCCCATCCCCGCCGACTACCGCATCACCAGATGCATAAAAAGGAGAAAAGACTTTTGGATATAATTTTGACTGGCCAGGTTAAAGATTGAATTAACCAGAAAAAGTGGTCTCAAACAATATTTCTTTTATAATTTTGAAAACCAAAAGAAATTGCGCAAAAGAGAATGAGCCGGCTAAAAAAAAAAACAAAACAAAAAAAACCACGAAACTGATGCTTACCAGCTACCCGTGGGTGACCCAAAGTGGCGGGTCAAGCGACTCTCTGCCCTCTGTCCAGTTGAGAGGACAGCAGAACAGATGCGGAAAAAAGATGACGTGATGTGATGTCCCTCCCTACAGGCCAACCGTAGGGATGAAGGTACCGACCGTACCTTCGACGAAGTGGTGAAGAACCAAAAACAGAGCAGGCGCTCTCAGGGACATCTTCCGCTCGAGTGAAGAGAAAACTTGCCTAAACGATGGCAGCCAACATGCCACGCTACGTCACAGTGAGAATACCTCAAGCCTAAGAGGACTGTTGCACGTGCGGCAGGTAAAAAGACAGGAGAGAGGCGATAGAGACAGCCAGTTCAAGCGAAAGGTACCAGCCACCCGTGAACCTGCAGGATGAATTGCACGGGCAGTGGAATTAGAGAGAGAGAGAGGAGAGAGAGAGAGAGAGAGAGAGAGAGAGAGAAAGTAAACCTAACCTGAGCTGAACGACATTAAGGTGCAAACGCACCACAAGCCACATTAAGGGACGGATACACGACAACAACAACGACAATAAATAAATGAATAATTCCACCACCCTAGATGGGTCAATCGTCATAGGCCTCGTGACAAACTCGTGACAACCACACAGTCAGCAATGCCTGCAGTCATCTCAACACCACACAGTCAGCAATGCCTGCAGTCATCTCAACACCACACAGTCAGCAATGCCTGCAGTCATCTCAACACAACACAGTCAGCAATGCCAGCAGTCATCTCAACACAACACAGCTAGCAATGCCTGCAGTCATCTCAACACAACACAGTCAGCAATGCCTGCAGTCATCTCAACACAACACAGCGAGCAAAGCCTGCAGTCATCTCAACACAACACAGCCAGCAATGCCTGCAGTCATCTCAACACAACACAGCCAGCAATGCCTGCAGTCATCTCAACACAACACAGCCAGTAATGCCTGCAGTCATCTCAACACAACACAGTCAGCAATTCCTGCAGTCATTTCAACACAACACAGTCAGCAATGCCTGCAGTCATCTCAACACAACACAGTCAGCAATGCCTGCAGTCATCAACACCACACAGCAAAGCCTGCAGTCATCTCAACACCAAACAACCACTCTGGACAACGTGGACAGCAGCAACACGGCACTATGACAAGATGACCTGTCTTATGCACACCGTGCACGACCCCTAATTTCAATGCTCAATCACACAACATTCTGGTCTGGAATCGCATCACCATCTAATGCCACTCTTTTGCGCACAGACCTTTGTTGGCATCATCCAATCCCACTCTTTTGAAGTTTGTTTGCATCATGATCTACTACCACCTTTCTGTGGACAGACAATAGAGTTAACAATAAACACTGTTTTCTTCTTCATATATGCTTTTGGCTATATTATACTTCCTGAAATAAAAAAGTTGGCACATCCAACTATCCTTTGAGACCACAACACCGTTTTTTTAAATTTTTTACTGTTTTGTTTACATTAGGTTATGTTGTGTGCGTTGAAATGCTAGTTTGTGACTATGTGTATGTTGTGTGTGTTGAAATGCTTAATTGTGATTGTGCATGTTGTGTGTGTTGGAATGCTCATTTGTGACTATGTGTGTGTTGGTGTGAATAAATGGTGTGTTGTATTGTAATCTTTCTTGTGTGGTCTGTTGCGAGGCGTGTGAGGTCAGTCACTCCCTTCTTTCCTTCCAGTTCCTTCCCTTTTCTCTCCTCCCGGGGGGTTCACCGAAGCACTGTCCTCGGACTTCCTACAGCTCATGTGACCAGTTGTGGTTAGCTCTGTGTCGTGCAATTTCGGTGTGTGTGTGTCAAGGGTGTCGGCATTCTTCTTCTTCTTCTTCTAAATACTGGTTCACTCAAAAACGAGTAGGTCACCAGCGCGCATGTTAAAAAGTAAAAAAAATAACATAAAATAGTGCGACTCAGACTGTTGGCCCCTGGAGCAAATTTGGCAACAAGGGGTCGCACTCGATATTCAAGAAGTTAAAAGCAATGGCCAAATTCAGGCCCAGTTACAGTAAAATATCTGGGGAAGTAAAAATAGAAAAACATCAATATGCAGATCTCAAAACTGTTGTATCAATTTGTTTTTTAAAAGAGATTGCATTTGTGGCAATCTTGATGGCACCCGGCAGTGAGTTCCACAGCCGTACAGAACTGGGATAAAAAGAATGTAAGTGGCTGTCAATATTTGATGCAGGTATGGTATAACACTGACCGCCACTCCTGGTGCTACTTTTATTCAATACTAGTTGTTCCATTGGAATATCAATTACTTTAGCTCTGCCTTTGAAAAAGGTGTTAAGTTTAATAAAAGCTCTTCTCTCTTCTAAGGGTTTCCATTCTAATTTCCTCATGTTCTTCCTAGTATTCCCCTTTTCTCTGATGTGGTTCCCTGTTACGAAACCGTGCTGCTCTCTTCTGCATCTTTTCAAGGTTATCAATGTCCTTTAGATGGTAAGGATCCCAAACTGAGCAACATATTCCAGTACTGGTCTAACCAGTGTTTTGTAGCAGTCGTCTTTAACCTTTTGGGGCAGTCATTGATATTCCTGTGTAAGAAGCTAAGATGTTATTTGCTTTCTTACATACTAAATTGTAATGTTCTTTCCATTTGAGACGACTATCTATAATCACGCCTAAATATTTTGCAGCATTAGTTTCTTTAAGAATAGTATTATGGATAGAATAATTGATCTAATTAGTGAGCGTTTGTTACATATACGCAACACTTGGCACTTTTGAGGATGAAATTCCATTTTCCAAGTTCTTTCCCACTCTTGTAAAGCGTTTAGATCTTCTTGTAGAATGCGTGTATCATTCTTGCTTCTAATTGTTCTATATACTAAACTGTCATCTGCAAAAAGCCTTATAGTAGTTCCAGGAGAGAGATTTCTACTTATGTCATTTATATAAATTAAGAAAAACAAGGGCCCCAGAACAGTTCCCTGTGGTACACCTGACAAGACTGGTTTACAATGGGATGACGACCCTTCCACAACAACTTTCTGCGTTCTCCCAACGAGGAATGATCTAGCCCATTTTAGCAAAGAACCGCCAATGCCAATGTGTTCTAATTTAAGCAGCAGGCCCTCATGGTCAACCTTATCAAAGGCTTTAGAAAAATCTAATAAAATTGCATCTATTTGCTGTCTGTTGTTAAGACAGTTACTAAAATCATTGAGAGTTGTTATAAGTTGAGTCTCACAACTCCTTCGCTGTCTAAAACCATGCTGGGCGTTATTTAAGAAATCATATTTGTCAAAATGGTCCATTATGCTACTATATATTATGTGTTCAAGTAATTTAGCTGATATGGATGTAAGAGATACAGGTCTATAATTCTCTGCTTTTTGTTTTGTCACCCTTTTTAAATAAGGGAACAATGCTCGCATCTCGCCACTCATCAGGTATTACTCCCTGGTCCAGTGAAGCTTGGTAAAGTAATTGGTATACCTCACTCAATTCACTGGCACATAATTTTTAAGAGCTTGCCCGGAACGCCATCGGGACCAGTAGCTTTGTTTTCATTGATATTGGTCAGTAACTTAAATACTCCTGCTTTGTTTACTTTGATGTTTTGCATTTCAGGGAGTTTATCATCATCCTTTAGTCTAACATTAATTAAAGGTTTGGGATTGAGAAAACTGAACAAAACTGCTTGTTTAGTAAGTTTGCTTTCCCTTCAGGGTCCTGTATTAGGTTATTCTGGTTATTTCTCAGGTCTGGAATCCCAATGTTGTCCTGTCTCTTACTCCTTATGTAAGACCATAATTTCTTGTTTTGATGATCACCTTCCGAAATCATCGAATAACATAATTGGAGTGAGCAAGTCTACATTCTCTCTGACACCTTCTCTTAATATGTTTATACCTAACCAGTAATCTTTCTGAATTAGGATGTAGTTTCAATTTCTTAAAGAAACGATGTTTCCTTCTCATTGAAAGACTCTGTTCAAGAACAGACCCGGTTTTGGGGCACCTGATTCGACACGGTACTCTCAGTGGACTTTGGAGAGGCAGGGGTGAGGGGGAACCACATGAAGCACAAAAAAGGAATGTGTGTTGGAAATGCTTATTTATGATTATGGTTATGTTGTGTGCGTTGAAATGCTTGTTTGTGACTATGTGTATGTTGTGTGTGTTGAAATGCTTAATTGTGATTGTGCATGTTGTGTGTGTTGGAATGCTTATTTGTGACTATGTGTGTGTTGGTGTGAATAAATGGTGTGTTGTATTGTAATCTTTCTTGTGTGGTCTGTTGCGAGGCGTGTGAGGTCAGTCACTCCCTTCACTCCCATCTAGACCGATCCTGTCAGGGCAGACCTCCAGAGGTCGGTCGTGACAAGGAGACAGCAGAATTTTACCTTGAATTCTCATTCTGTAAATGACTTAAAATCTGTGATAAGAATAAGCCCCAACCATCTTGCCAAATACAATGCCTGTATCTGCAAGAGTGTGTGTGTATATGTGTAAAGGAGTATGTATCCATATATCCATGCATATACATGCGTATGTATACATGTGTGAACAATGAAACTTGAACCAAGAAGTAGATGAAAGAAACTGCTTGCCAATTTCTTACACAAAATAGACAACAGACTTGGACAGTCAGTTAGGCTCATCTTTAATGCGTTTCTCTTGAATGAAACCAAAATCACTCTCCTTGTCATTTGCCAGTTGACTATACCTGTGTTTTCTACTTCACACCTGACACAACCCAATGCTCCTCATTTCAAATGACAAATTACAAGACACATTTTGACACATCATTCAAATATAACTAAGAAATATGACTCTGGTCACAGAAGACAATTCCGAAAGCTGTTGGCTGTGATTTCTGAAAAGATTTGCATGTGTTTGCCAAATTAATATTCTGACATCGCCATACAGTGTGATCAGAGCATAGCAGTAGCTGAAAATGTTCAATATGAAAACAAATATTTGCAGATTAAAAATCAGGTGAAATAAATATAAGTACAGACTTACAATGATCAGAACTAAAAAATTATGAGAGAGAGAGAGAGAGAGACAGAGGAGAGAGAGAGAGAAGAGAGAGAGAGAGAGAGAGAGAGAGAGAGAGAGAGAGAGAGAGAAGAGAGAGAGAGAGAGAGATGGGGCAGACAGATCAGGTCATCAGCGTTTGATTGTGATATCCTTGTGATCTGATGGGGCAGGCAGATCAGGTCATCAGCATTTGATTGTGATATCCTTATGATCTGATGGGGCAGAGAGATCAGGTCATGATTGAGGGACTGTAACATCCTTCAGATTGGATGGGCAGACAGATCAGGTCATCATTGAAGTGCTTGAACATTCTTCTGATGGAATGGGGCAAAACAGATCAGGTCATCAGTGAAGGGTTGTAACATCCTTGTGATGGAGATGGGGCAGACAGATCAGGTCATCAGTGACAGACTGTAACATCCTTGTGATGGAGATGGGGCGGACAGATCAGGTCATCAGTGTCAGACTGTAACATCCTTGTGATGGAGATGGGGCAGACAGATCAGGTCGTCAGTGAGGGTCTGTAACATCCTTGTGATGGAGATGGGGCAGACAGATCATGTCATCAGTGACGGACTGTAACATCCTTGTGATGGAGATGGGGCAGACAGATCATGTCATCAGTGAGGGTCTGTAACATCCTTGTGATGGAGATGGGGCAGACAGATCATGTCATCAGTGACGACTGTAACATCCTTGTGATGGAGATGGGGCAGACAGATCAGGTCATCAGTGACGGGCTGTAACATGTTACAGCCCCTCACTGATGACCTGATCTGTCTGCCCCATCTGCATCACAAGGATGTTACAGCCCGTCACTGATGACATGATCTGTCTGCCCATCTCCATCACAAGGATGTTACAGCCCATCACTAATGACCTGATCTGTCTGCCCCATCTCTATCACAAGGACCCTCACGGGACCTAGTGGCAGTAGGGCGCCGGCGACTGCTAGCGGGTCGAACAAGGCAGGCAGTTCATCGGGGACCTCAGCACCCCGACTGTGTTTTCTTTGTGGTCGTCCTGGCCACATTAGGAAAGATTGTCCTAAAGCCGCTGGTAGTCATGGGGCTAGTCCTTTCCAGCGTCCTCATGCCTCGGCTAACGTGGGGTCCATCCCAGTTTCTGGTGGTACCGAGTGTCCAGTGTTTCTTTCTGTTGTTGGTTCTTCCTTGGTCGACACCATCAGGGATTCGGAAGCATCAACGATCTTTGTGGATAAGGATTTGGTTTCTCCTGAGGCCCGGCGGGGCGCCAGTTTACGATGTGTGCGGGTTGGAGGCCGGTTTTACCTCCACCCGTCCTTCCGTACTCATTCCTATCTCTACCCCCTACTTCTGTGGCGAAGTATGGGCCATCGCGGTGGAGCGACCTATGTATTCCCTTCTCATAGGGAATACTATCACCTTCGCAGACGGACGCAGTCAGTCCGTGTCAACGGATCTGCCCATACAGGCGTGTGTGGGAGTCACCACACGCGCCAAAGCTAAGAAGCAGGAACAGGAATTGCGTCCCGTTCTTCAGCCGATCTCTGACGAGGTTCTTTCAAAGGCCGATCCTGCTACCATGGTCCGTCTTCAGGCTAGGGACTTGGATGTCCAACGAGAGAATGGGGAAATGTTCATTCTAGCTTAACTGCCCTCAACACAGTTTTGGGCAGTTAAGCTAGAATAAACATTTCCCGTTCTCTGACAAGTAAAACTTCAACAATGAATTAAAAATGATAATCCATCACACGTTTTCAATAACCAAAAAAATAACAACCCTACAAACATGCATACTGTGTAGGATTATCCGTTTTCAATACTAATTTACTAAACTTTTCAGATTTTAGTTTTTGCTTAATTCTGTGTTTTTCCTGATCATTTTCAATAACATCATTTTCATGCATACATATATTAAACGCGTCTCTGTCTTTCATGTGAAATAAAACTACAGTCTTTAACGGTTCTCTAAAGTCTTTAAAATCCACACACTTTTCCTAGCATGATAAATCTTATAAAACGAAGTAGACAGACAGATATGATCCGGCTGGCCTTACCCACCCCACTATTGTGCGGTGTTCTGAAACCAGAGAGCTTAATGAGTTAAGTGTGGAGTCGGATTTTCTTATCTCCGGGGTCGACCTATGCATGGAAATACAGAGGCCCGTCATTAGGCTGACGCCTCATTACTTAATTTGTGGTGTTGGGTTTTATGACATGGCGATCTAGACCCAACGCCCCCAACAAGCGCGCGGCTCCTGTGATACCTGTAATTATCTGACTGCAACCTTCGTGGGAGAGCAAAGCTAATCATTTTTTGCTAGCGACAATACTAAACAGTCTTCGGTGGCCAGCGTTGACATGAAGACGTTGACAAGCTTAGCTCTGCTGTAAGAATATATGTCAAAGCAAGCTCTGTGACTTACTTTTGCTTGTGTACCCCAGTTATTTTTGCTTTGACCCGTGACATTATTTTTGGCTGTTGACATATAAAAAGGTATTGACACTGTTTATAGTTACGTGTTCTTGGAGACATGCAGTTAGTTTCAAAATGACGGATCAGGCAACAACATCGGGAACACCAAGAACTGTTCAAAATTTTTTGGCCAGTATTCCATTTAAAAAGAACATTTGGAAGAGCAAATAGCGAAAAAGAGAAAAAAGTTGAGAAAGATAAAGAGACAGAGAGTGAAACAAGAAGAAAGAGTAAAACTAGAAGGACAAAAATTAAAATCATTGACTGATAAAGAAACAAAATTGAAAGCTGCTCTTGATGAATTAAATACTCAATGGGATGTAGCAGAGGATTCACAAGACATTTAAGGTAAGTTTATTATTATTATTTGTAGTTGTTTTTAAAATTATAGCATTTTTACTGATAATAACTATATTATATTCTGAACATCTGTTTCTTATAAATAATCAAAGGTGCATGCACACACACGCATGCACACACTCAAGTCACTTCTAAGTTCTTAACTCAAGTTACCCAAGTCACCTCTAAGTTCTTACTCAAGTCGTCCTCAAGTCATCCTCAAGTTCTTACTCAAGTCACTTCTAAGTTCTTACTTAAGTCATCCTCAAGTTATCCTCAAGTCACTTCTAAGTTCTTACTCAAGTCATTCCAAGTAACTTCTAAGTTCTTAACTTAAGTCAGCTCAAGTTCATAACTAAGTCATCCTTTAAGTTCTACCAAGTTCTTATTCAAGTCAACTACAACGCATTTTGCAACGGCGCACTTTGCCAACTTCACAGGTTGTTTCTATCCGGATCCAGTTTGTCACTGCGCAGCGTGTGTGATACATTTCGCTGCCCCGCTGTTTTGTTACTACAAAGTTTGTAACAGTGATTGTCATGTTGGCCCTAACCTCCCAGGTGGTGGTGGCATTGGCATCGACCAACTGAACTGTTGGCTGAGCAGTGTTGCCAGGCCGGCGGGTCTTGAAGTTATTGCTTCCTGTGAGTGACTGGCCTTGTTTACCCTCCCGGCGCCACTCACCTTGGTCAATCCTGGAAAGTGGCGTCCGCTTTTAGCTTCTATCATTATTATTATTATAGTATAGTATTGTAGTGGTAGTAGTAGTAGTAGTAGTAGTAGTAGTAGAGTAATAGTAGTAGTAGTAGTATAGTTGTAGTAGTTCATTAGTATATTATATCTTAGATACAAGTAAAATTTTATTATCATTATG
>CM031612.1:77813007-77841653 GCA_018398815.1 Conus ventricosus
CATCAATTAACTGTCAAACAGAAAAATTGTGCCAAAATGACCATGTCAATGACACTGACCTGGTCAACCACAACATGAATTGTTCACATGAACTCGTTCTACACTAACTAGCTGTCAAACAGTGGAAATGGGCAAAAATGACAACTGGTCAATAACACTGACCATTGGTCAGCAACGTCATAAATTGTTCACATGAACCCGTACTATACTGATTAGCAGTCAAGCGGTGAAAATAGGCCAAATGACCATCGATCAGTGACCCTGGATAGTAATAATACTAAGAAAAGGACATAATTTCACACAGGGATCATCTCACTAGATAGTCGCAACGCCAAGCTACTGACTTCTGAAACGTTACTAACACTACTATAGTTTTCATAAGTTAGTAGTATTACTACTATCTTATGAAAATTATAGCATTTTCAGAAGATAGTAGTACTAGTAACGTTTCAGAAGTTGACACACCACCAGTTTTCTTCATTAATAGGCGTGTGGCCAGCAGGTCTTTTTTTTTTTTTCCCTTTCTGGACGCGATAACTCGTCGCAGTGCTCTTTGAATCCGGCAGAGTAGTTTCCCTTGAACAAGCAACTCTCGAATTTGCCGCATGCATAAAATGGTACAGTATTAATTTGTTCATTTGTTTGACATTCGTTTGAAATTATTACATTTAATACCCTGATAGTAATATGATAATCTGTTCTTGTTTCTTTTTATTGTCCATTTCAAACATGCGTTCATGGTAATCTATGTGGTGACCATGATGAATTTACAGGACCGCCATTAGAAACATTACAATGATATTTTACGAAGTGGTCGTGCGATAATACAACTCCCAACCGAGTCCGGCTATTGGCACGACTAGTCGTGCGACCAACTAAAAAATGGTTGCGTGCACGACTACTAATTACTCTCTCTCCCAAGCAAAAGGTAAATTTACACAATGAGACATTGAGAGGCGGGAGAGGGGAGAGTGGCAGGGGAAGAAAGGAAGGGGAAAAAAAAAAAGAAAATTGACCACACCCCTCTCTCAGCTGCATCCCTTTCCCCTTCCCTCGTCTTCCTCCCCTCCTTTTCAACCTTCTTCCCCACCTTTGGATGTACTGATCCGCCCCTGCAAACTTCGAAAATGTGCATGAAATGCCCCAAAGGTGTATCCATTTTGTGTGTGTATGTATTATATATATATACATATATATATATGTAAAATAGTGAAGGGTTTTCATGTTTATAATACATTTTCTTAATTTCATGTTCCCATTTTCTTCATCTTCCCCCCCCCCCCCCCCCCACCCCCCTTTTTCTTTTTCTTTTTGTTTTCTTTTTAATTTTTAAATCTTTGCTAAGTCATTACAATGACGGAAGAATTGTTAGCCTACACAATATATATATATGTGTGTGTGTGTGTGTGTGTGTGTGTGTGTTTTGGTGAAAAACACACTTTCACAAGAATAGAGAATAGTGTTCATTGTACGCCATCAGTGTAATGTAATGTTCAACTTCAAAATAACCGTGTCAGCATGCATGGTGACGACTTGAAGAATGGATGGCACTGAAACTTAACCAAACAAGATCTTCTTCATGGTTACTTGTAACGGACCTCCATTCAGCGAGCAATACTCTCTACTTACTGAGAGGCGAAGGGACAAGGAGAATGAGAGTGAAAACGTTTGAGCTTCTCCTTCAAAGTGATCCCGCAGGGACTGACAAGGAGGGGTCTGCTGATGCACGCGAGTGTCCTGGTGCAGGATGATCCGTGTCCTTAGGATAAATGGAAGAAATGATTTAAATGCAGGTAGGCTACACATCTGTTCACGGGTGTAGCACGTGGAGCTTCAAGTTCAAATGAATTGGTCCCAATCTTGTAGAGTACGAGACATGTGGAACAGGGCCAGGGAGGCGTGATGACATTTGTGACGTCACCATGCTAGACTGTCCTTTCGCCGTTCCACGATTATGTCTGACTATTCTTGCTTAGTTTTTAATATACTTTTTATCTTCATCATCATTATCATTTTTTTTTTGCTTTGCTTGGGAGAGAGAGGGAGTGAGGCGCGCACAGCTCAAAACAGTCATTGCGTAATTAGTAGTCGTGCACGCAACCATTTTTTAGTTCGTCGCACGACTAGTCATGCCAATAGCCGGACTGGGTTGCGAATCGTATTATCGCACGACTAGTCGTGCACGCAACACCACTTTTCTTCGTCGCACGACTAGTCGTGCCAATATCTGGACTGGGTTGCGAGTCGTATTATCGCACGACTAGTCGTGCACGCAACACCAGCCTATATTTTAGTGATTTAAATTTGAATCATCCGAATGAGTCTGAATGTGGCAAGTCCAATGTGACATATCCAACTCCCAGCCTCTTGAATTTGGCTTCAGACTTGAAACTGACACAGTGACAGAGCCCGAAAGTTCAAAGCGCTTTCCCCACACTCAGTATCGGAATGGAATCTCTCTTCCCCCCCCCCCCCCTTTTTTTTTTTCTTTTTTTTTTTTTAACAATTCAAGTCAGATCATGAAGAATCGTCATTTATCTCTAATGAGGCTGATGTGGGTCTTCTTTGGCATTTCCAGACAAGAACTGAAGAAGCTTCACTCCTATAAGCCAATGTCTCGAGTGGGATTCCCCAGGACTTGTCTTAGGACCTGTTTTGTTTGTACTGTAATATTAATGATCTGCCGAATCTCATTCAAAACACTGTTCACCTGTTCTGCAGACGACACTAAGGTTTTTGCACGAAGTGACGATGAAGGAGCTACGCATGTTCTCCAAACCAACTGGAACATCCTTCAGTCTTGTGCCCACTCAGCTAGAATTTTTTCCCAGCCCCCTCTAGTTGCCTACAAACGGGACAAGAATATATCCGTGAATTGCTTGTGCGTTCCAGTCTCCAGCCTCACAGACGTCTATCTTCTGTAGGCACAAGCCCATGCAATCTGCCCAACTGCAAGACCTGCCCCTTCATCTGCACTGCCATTGAAGTGAAAGGACCCAGTTCATGCATGACTGTCTCCTAATTCTTCAACTGCCAAACCACTAACTTGGTCTACATCATCCACTGCACCGTTTGTTTTAAACTTTACATCGGCGAGACCGGACGCACTTTGACTGTCAGATTCAAGGAACACCTCGCTGACATTAATATACAACAGGGACAAACCAGTAGCCAAGCACTTCAACCTCCCCAGCCATTCCGCACACAATGCAAGAGTGAAGGGCTTGTGGTTCATGAAAACTAGTGACTCTAGAGACAGGAAGGATATGGAGTCTCACCTGATTCAAAAACTGGCACCAGAAATCCAGCTGGTATCAATGAAAAAGCTTAGCAATTCTGTGTACTTTTTTTTTCCCCCGAGACAATTCAGGTGGACAATGACTTATGATTCCCTTTACCCTTTAGTACTTACCTGTGCATGGTTGGTCTGCATCAGTGGCCTCTTCGTGACCGTAGAGCCTGGCGCCTACTGGAATGATCGTTTGAGAGCCTATATCTTTTGCCAGGAGTTTCTGAGTAGGGTTAGCTCCCCAGTCTCCTGTCTTTTTTTTTTTTTTTTCTATTTTTTTTATTTATTCATTTATTTTTCTTCTCACTTACTTTTGTATCTGTCCCTCTCCTTCCTACCCTCCTTTGCCCCTCCTCTCCCCCCCCCCTTTTTTTTTTCCCTTTCACCCCCCCCCCCTTTTTTTTCTACCCCCCTACCCCCTCTCCCCCTTTCCCTTCTTCTCCCTCACCTCCTCCGTCCTTGTTCCTTTTCTATTGTCCTCTGAAGGGCTCCTTCCCCCTTTCGTTCCTTCTCTTTACTTTCCTTCTTACTTCCTTTCTCTCTACTTTCGACCTCTACTATTCTCCTCTCTCACCCCCCCCCACCCTCCTCTCCCTCGCCTCCCTCATACTTCCACCCTTCCTTTAGGCCCCTCTTTTTGTCCTCTCTTTATGTCTCTCCTTCTTTCCCCCCCCGGCCCTCCCCTTTCCCCTCCCTCCCCTCCTTTTTCTTCCCCTTTTTTAAAATTTTTTTTTGTCTATCTGTATATTTATATATATGTATATATTTATATATATATGTGTGTGTATATATATGTATAGATAATTTTTTTTGTTTTTTTTGTTTGTTTGTCATTGGGAGTGCTGTTAGCGCCTCTCATCATGACCGCATATCTATCTTTTGCGTTAATGCTCTTATTTTGCCCTTTTTTTCTGTTGCGCCACCATAGCACCACCTACTTCCCTATGCTACACCCAGATGTCTTAATGTATGCCTTGTTTGTAGATTTACCCATTTATTCCCCATTGTTACCCCCCCCCCCCCCCCCCCCCCCCCCCAATCAGTGTGTGCGCTTATTGGCGTGTGTATGTGTGCGTGCGTGTTTGTCCGTGCGCGCGCGCACTTGTGTGTGTGTCCCTCCGGGGGTTGCGACCTTGTCGTGGTCGGAGCGCTTGTGCAGTCCAGTGATCCCTTAGGCTTTGCTGGCGGGGCATCAATACTCGGAGATAGGCTGGTTTTTTTCCAACTGCTTCTAGGTCCGAGAAGCTAAGATGCTGTCTGGCCTAAGCGTAACGTGGTAAGGAGTTGATGCCCCTGGTAGGGCTTCCCATGTCAGATAGGCTAAGGGTGAGGATCCTGACTAAGAGTAACCCGCCTTTCTCCTTTTCTTGTTTTTCTGCCTTTATTTGGCCCTTTTCTATCTTCGTCTCCCCTTCAAGTCTTCTTTTCCACACTCCTTTTCTCTCTGTGGTCTCCTTAAGATCCGCCGCGTTTGCCGTGCGGTGCGACCTGTGTCAGAGGGGAATGAGATCCTGGTGATTGAGAGGGCCAGCGCTCTCAACACATCACTTTGGCTCGGACCTCTCCTAGACAGGGAGTACACTTTGGCCCGGTGTACTAATCGGCTCCCCTTCTTGGGGCTGGGTCAAGACAGGCAGTTTCCCTGCTGGCCAAGTAAACCCCTGCAGTGCTCAGCTCTCTGTTCCCGGGAGTTGAGCATGATCAGGGGGGATAGGGTTGGTGGTTTCTGTTTGTCGTATATCTCTCCTAAAGCCTGGAAGGGGTCAAGACATTGGTTTCTTGGCCCTGGCCCCTTAGTTGACTCCAAGGTGGGTGGGTAAGGGAGGGATGAAACATAATACAATAAATATGGCTTTTACAACAAAAATCCCCCCCAAAAAGAAGAGGAGAGAACAGAGAAATGCAGGTTCTAGCTCACCCGGTCTCAACCAGTTTCGACCGGGCGACTCTAGAACCTGCATTTCTCTGTTCTCTGACAAGTAAGACTTCAATAACCAAAAAATAACGATTATCTACAAACATACATACTGTGTAGGATTATTCGTTTTCAATACTAATTTACTAAACTTTTCAGAGAGTAACGTAGGGGAAAGCAGCTGTGGCTGAACACGCCTCATAGAGTAACGTAGGGGAAAAGCAGCCGTGGCTGAACGCGCCCATATACAAACGGCGGTGCTGGTGCACTAGGCTATCCGATTACTTACTACAGCGTGGGGTCGTCAGCCAAAGCCCGTTAAGGTCAAGTTGTCCTCAGAGCAACGTGTGGCGAAGGATTGCTTGCGGTTTTAAAATAATATTTTCATTTAGACACGGAGGAGAGATTAAAACTAAGTTTATATTTTGACATAAAATCCGCACACTTATTCTGACTAATTTCTACCTACAAACTTTGTACACAGACAGGCAGACACGGGCTGAAACCTGATCACTTAATTTACGGCTCGCGGCCTTCGTTCACACAGCGCAGGCTGAGCGCCCCGTTACAAACTGTGCGACCAAAAAATCAATAAAACACGGCTCGCGGGCAGGCACGCGGCGCACTAACTGTTTTGGAATATTCTCGAGTGCCACGTCGACACACCGTATCGAGGCTGTTCCGTGACAAGACCGGGTTCCCATTGTTTCTCGGACTCCCGCACAAAAGGTTGTGTTTTGATCGCTCCGGTTGGCCACTGTGTTTTAGTTTGTTATTTAAAATGGAAAAACTTACTGAAGAACGGTTTTGTGCTATTCGAGCCAAAAATTTTATTTTAACTGCATGTTAGAGTTTTGTCGAAAAAAATTGGGCGAAGCATGTTGTAAAACCCGGGAAAAAAGCTTTTGCTTTCGAAAAAAGTGAACCGCTGCTTTGAAATGAACGACTTCTTAAAGGTTTGTTGGTTAAAGGGAAATGAAAAAATATTGCGAAAAAGAGTGCCATTTAATAGGGTTTTTTGACATTGATGAGATGGTTCCTTATCTAATAAATGGCGCGCATTGTTGAAATTTGGCCGAAGCAAAACAACCCATCACGCTTTGTTTGTTGGCCGCTGGCTTGAGACGCCAAGTCTGTTTAAAAAAACAAAAAGCATAAAAACAGGGCGCTCTTTTTTAAGGCGGAGGTGAACCCCGGGCCCTGATTCGTATGCTGGGAAAACCTTTCAACTCTTTCAACCCCAAAACCATTTTTTAAATTTTATGCAACAAATAACGTTTTTTCAATGTTTGGAAAACGAATAGATAGGGTTTAGGCAGGTCTAGTACATCTACCAGTAGGAAGGATATGTGTACCCAGCACTATCTTCTTATAAATGCCCAAATATACAATGACGATGTACTAACTAGGGGCGATTAAGAGCTCCCAAAAAAAAGCTTTGCCAAAGCATTTTTACTTTTGAAAAAAAAAAAAACATAACTCTGCATGAAAAAAGAGGGGGGGGTTTTAAACTTTTTTGTGCGAGAAGGAAAGTATAATAAAAATTTTTTGTTGTGGGAGGAACCGGGGTGAAGTCAGCCTTGCTAATGCTACTATAAAAGACTGCAATATGAACCTATTTTATAGCAAGAGGGCTGATAAGTCAGCCTTGCGACTGCTACTAAAATAGGACGGCATTAGAAGGGGCTATTTATAGTACAAGAGGGCTGCGGCGAAGTAGCCTTGTGACTGCAATATAATAGGACGTGCATATATGAAGGGCTTTTATAGTAGAAAAGGGGGCTGCGGTGAAGTCACCTTGCTATAAATACCGAAAAATACATCCTATTATAGTAGAAAGGGGGCTTTACATAATGCCCTTTTTTTAGCAGATTAGTCAAACGGGATTGTGGTGTTGTAACTGGGACAGACTCCCACACCCCCACCCCACCATCACACCTCCTACCCCCACCCCCCCCCCCACGCATGCACCCCCCCACCCCAACCCCACGCATGCACACACTCAAGCCCCTTTTTAAAGTTCTTAATTTAAGTCACCTCAAGTCACTTCCAATTCTTACCAAGTTATTTTTAAAGTTATTTTTAAGTCATTTCTAATTCTTAATTAAGTCTTAATTAAGTCTTAATTAATTTTTTAATTAAGTTACTTAAATTTTTAAAAAGTTTTGATTAATTTTTAATTTAAGTTTACCTAAAGATTGAATTAAGTCTCCTTTAAGTACAACCAAGTTCTTATTCCGTTATCTTAAAATTAAAAAAAAAAAATCTAGTTTGTATCTAAATGAAATTCAATATATCAACCCCCTCAAAAAACGGCATCTTTTGAGGAGTCTTGCTCAACCCCCTTGGTTGAGAGGGTCACTAGATTTTTAAGAAGTTTTACACCCAAGCAACCGCTTTGATTACAATTTGGTTTTGGGAAAATTCTTTTATAGCCCCCATGTCTTTTTTTAATTAAATTCATCATTTTAAAACAAAAAAATAATCCCCATTTTTTTATCAAAAAAATTAAATTTAAGTTTTTAAAATATTTTCCATTTTGAAATGGATAAAAATGAATTTTTTTTGGGGGCCGCGGCGTGGTTTTTTTCTGTATTAGCGGTTCAGGTTGTTTTGATTGCTTTTGTTTCTGTTCCCAGGGGGTTAAATTTTATAACCGATAACTGCCCCCAGCAGCAGCAATGGCCCCAAAAAAATGGCAACATTTTTAATCAATATTCCATGAAGACTTTGGTGCCCTTGAATTAACTTCCCTTTTGTTGGGGAGCGGGCATTAATCAACTTTTGGGTTGGGGGTTTTTATTTTTCTTTATTGTTATTTCGGATTGAAATTTTAATTTCTTTGTCTGTTTAACTCTGATCTTTTCCCCTGCAACACCCCCAGGATGTTTATGGCATTTTCTCGACTTTTTAAATTTTTCTGATTCAGTTTTTCCCTGGTTTGCTCGTTCATTTTAAAAGGGAAATAAAAATCAATTAAAAAAAAAGTAATTAATCCCATGATTAACGGCGATAACAAGTTCCAAATCTGAATAAAAAACGCAGCTTAGAGACTTAAGACTTTTTTAAAAAATGGATTTCGTTAAATCATACGTAAATTTTTGTTAAAAATAAAAGGGGAGCAAATCTCGACAATTTAGGGACAAAACAAAGAACCGTTTCCCCCAACTTTTTTCCATTCTCAAACCCCACGCCTTCATACCTTTTGAACTTTAAAATGTTTTGCGGCACATCGTTGAATTGTTCTATGCTAAAATTCAGCCGGGGGAACTGTTTTTTTTTTCCCACAGTCCCAAAGAAAAAAACCCTTTCCTTTTTGGGCAAAACAGTTGGTCATAAACCTTCTTTGTAAGTCCAAGCATGACCGTTTGTACTCTAGCGATCTCGCTGTTCATTTTTTTTTATTAATTAAATTATTTTATTTTTTAAAATGAGCGCCAAAAAAAAACTGCGCCCCCCTTGTATACCTTTTCGCTTTTATGGAGGTCTAAGTTAGGATACTCAAATGTTTGGAAAAGCCTTAAAAAAAAAAACCGCGATCTGGCAAACTAATGAGGATCAGAAAAACGATTGCTATTATTGCGCTTCGCGCTACGAAAGTTTTTCTATTTAAAGCAAGGAATAATTCCAGAGAATATAAATATGAAAAAAATACATTTAAAAAAAAATGGCTTCCTGAAGATGATGGTGGCGCAGGGTGAACCCCTTTGTTTTTAGGGGAAGTAATTACCATTTAGTAAATAGGGGATGACGGCGAGAGAAAAAGACTAACAAAGCTGTGGAGCAACGCTGCAGCACAAGAAAACTATGAAAAACATAAAAAGAGCAGTAAGATTTTATTAAAAACCACTGAAAAACAGGGACATGCATTTACCATTTAAAGATTTTGATCAGCAAAAAAGAAATTTCAGTAACGGGAAAACCCAATCGAGACATTGCCCCCACCAAAATCAGCAACTTTTACAACCAAAAAAAAAAAAAAGATGCAGAAATCGGGTTTATTGTTTTTGGGTTGACCGTTGTGTATTTTTTGCGCTTTAAATCACTGAATAAAAAATGAAAAAATCAAATTTTCACCAAAAATTTGGGGGAACCCAGAAAACAAAAAGCTAACCAAAGCAGGGGGTGTCAGGAACAAACACAAGGAAGGGGGTTTCTAAAAAACATTTGGAAATTATTTACCTCCCCTAGACGTACAGAGACCACCTTTGTCAATACAACCAAACCCCCCTCAAAGGGACCTTCTATTTTCCCCTCTGTACATTGACAAAAAGATTTAAGTACGCCTCACAGCATTGACATGCTTCAAGATACAAAGATGGGGAGCCTTTAAAACACAAAAATGTTTGCTTTGCTGTCGCTATACAACTGTATACCAGAGGCCCCTTAACTTACCCGCATAAATTTCAATCGATAAGGAAAAAGTTTTTAAAAGGGCAAGTAACAATTATTTTTAAAAAAAATATTACCTTTTAAAAGGGCATTCCAGGATTCACAGTCACAGGCTTTAGTTAAAAAAATTTAACAAACATTAGCTGAAAGACTTTTTTTTTACCAGTACACAAGAGTTTTTACAATTTCTCGAAACACAAATGGGTTAAAGACTGCCCCATTCTACTGCAATGATAATGAAAAATTTAAAGGGCTAAAACCAGTAAAAGCAATAAAAAAAACAAACAATAAATGTTCGAAGATCCAGTAAACCCAGCAAACTATTCCTTTTGGGTTTAAAAGAAAGGTACCTTTTTTTTCCCGGGGGGAAGCAGAAGGGACACCGCTCGGGGCAACGACCCCTTTTGGAGTGTTGTTTCCATGAAATAAAAAAAAATTGTAAAAAAAAAATCCCCCGTGTTTATTTACAAAAACTGGCACAACAAACAACCAGCCCCAAAGATCTTTTTAAAAGAACTGCAATAACCCCCCCAGACACGTTCCGTTTAAAATAAAAACTAAAATATATTTAATTTTAAAAGGAACCCAAAAGAAAGAACTGGAAAGGGAAGAAAGAAGGAAAATAAAGAGACCTGGAATTACTACGAGAATCATTTGGGCGTTTTCTGCTTTTAGGAAATTTAAAGCAAAAACAAGATAGTATTCTGCGTTGAAAAAACCCAACTAAAGGATTTTGGAAAAGGGCACAGCGGCCAGGCACTTACAGCCCAAAACCCAAATTTTGATATCAAAATGGAGAAAAGAATATTTAAAATAATAAAAAAAATTCGACCATCAAGCAAACATAAAAAAAAATTTTTAAATGAATTGAAATATTGATTTAAAATAAATTTCGGGAAAAGATTAAAATTAATACTCTTCGTGAAAAAAAATATGTTTTTTTAACTGTTCCCCAATGCCCATATGCATTGAAAACTCGGGTTAACAAACACACGTTTTGTGTTTTTTCACTAAGTTTCTTTTTTAAAAACCGTTGTTTTTGACTCTTTAGATTAGATCCATTTTTTACTTTGTCAGATGAAAAGTTTTCCCAACAATCTTCTTTGTAGTTGCATGTAAAAGTTTGCTGCACAACACTGCAGTATTCCCCTTTGCTTTCTTAATGGTTTTCTCCTGGTCAAAATACTGTCTTTTTTCGACCTTAACCCCACATACCCCTTAATAAACTTTCCAGAAATTCATCCTTCATTTTTCCAAAAAACCTTTTTATTAGAAATTGAATGCGGCGAATCTTTAGGATAATCGATGTTGTACCATCCCGAGCCTTTAGCTACTTCTAATTCCAGTCTTTATAGATGTCTTCAGTAGGGGTTTATAACAAAAATACTGTAACTGGTAAATACTCTGGACCAGGGTCGGGGTTTTTTAAAATAGTCATAAAAGAAATTTTTAACATCAAAAGTTTTATAATTTTAAAACAGTAAACCCCAAAAAAATACAGGTTGTCCAATTTGACTTTCTTTTTTTTTTTACATTAGCCAAAAGTGATCAGAAAACTTTTAAGTCCCGATAATTTGGTTTTTGGAAATCACTTTAAATTTCTTCGTTCCTTGGGACTAATCAAAAGTCTTTGCGCTTGTGGGATTCCCAAGTCTTTCCCAAAAGGGTTCACACTTGAAAAAGTCTTTTTTTCCCAAACATCTTGGGTTTAGTTCTAAGATCAGTGTTCTTTATGAAAAGTATGGTTTCATGAACTGTTCTTGATCAAAAGCAATTTTTAACATGAACACTGTCAACTTCAAACCGTGTTTAAATAAATTGTAGAAGCTGTAATGACAGACTAATTTTTTTTTCCGGAAGATTAGGCACAAGTTTTTGGGGGCTCTCTTGGATTCACTTTAGACTTTTTTTGCGCTAATGGGTAGTCATTATGCAGGTTGGAGTTCATTAGGTATTCTAAGTCAACTTCTAGAATGTACCACGCTGTTGACCCGGGTCAAAAATGCCCCAAACCCTTTAATGCCTTTTGAAATTTTTCGGGTTGTCTTCTGTGTACATTTTAAAGTTCGTAATGGAAGTGATTGCCCATAGCCCCAAACCCTACAGTTGTTGCTCTAAAAACATGAGATAGTTTAAAATTTTACTTGGATCATAGTCTCCAAGTATTTGTTGTTTGCTTTCGAAAAAATGCGACGCCTACTAATTTCCCCCCGCAATCCGTTTTCAATCTCTGAATCATTTGGGGGTCAGAAATAAAAAAAAACGTATCCAGAAAAATTTAAAAAAGCTCCCCCCTCACCCCCGCAGAAAGTAATGCGTGGATCCAGGGTTAAATTTTTATACAGGGCTTCCTATAATTTTCAAGACGTCCGCCAACAAACATACATCTCCATCAATTTGATCATGATATCCCCCCTCGTTTTACCTCAACTTTGCCACGCACTTTAGCATGCTGTAAACGGGGGTCATGATGTCCTTTCCTCTAAGATAAAAAGAACGGCCTTTAGGGGGGAAGTGTATCCATAAACCTTTTCCCCAAATGTTCATGACTATAAGGAAAACCCTTCAAAAAAGTGTTGGGTAAAAATTCTCCGTTATTGGGGCGGGCTTTAAGGACAAGCCGTGACCCAAAAGAACCCATCATGTCTGCTAGAGTCATAAAAAGACATGTTTTTAAAAGGAAAAACATTTTTTTCTGATGACGTGCAATGCAGACACCCTGAAGAGCGGTTTTCTGCTTTTTATTTTAGGTAAGTCGTAACTCGCAAATTTGAAAGAAGAGGGCAGCTTCCCTGTCTTGGTTCAAACTTTAGTTGAAGATTGCATTTTCTACCTGCTCCTCTGAACTTTTCCCCTAATTGATCAGGGCTCTTACTTTTGGATTGGGTTCTTTACTGAGTTTTAAACCCCAAAACCAACAATTTGGGCTGATCATACGTTTTTGGGCTTCAGGCGTCACATGATTTCAGATAAATCAGTTATTAGAAAAGTCAAAACCCTTGCTGCATGGTTTTAAAAAGTATCTGCAGCATTAGGGCCCCCATATAAACGGTGCTGAAAAAAGACGCCTCCGCCTGACAACAAAGAAAGCAAATGAGCAAATCTGATGATTACTCATTAACGTTTTTCGAGTTTTTTTGGGCTGGGCCCCTTTATAAGGGAAAAATAACGACCGAATCTCGTAAACAAAGTATGGAAATTTTGCAGTCGTTTCAGTTCTTAAAAAACTTTTAGATCTGGGGGGGGGCGAATTAGTGCGTATTACTCAAACTGGGGTTAATCAAAGTTTTATATTTTGCTCGCGGCTTGAACAGATGGATTCTTTTTAAACATTTTTACAGAATTCTTGCTTAAGCCTTGCTTTGAAGTAGCCCCAATAATCACTCATTTTTCGATCAAAATGTAATGCGGCAGCCCTTGGTAAAAAATCAGTAGAAGTCAACAAATTTTGTCTGGGCCCCCAAATTTTTGGGGGTGTTCTTGGACACTCTGAGGCTTAGATTTGTTTCTTTACCCATTGAAGCATTAACGTTATTGGTTTGTTTTGTTCTTCAAACTGATCAATTGATCCACGCTAACAGGAAAGAAAATTCACTAAAGTTAAGATCATTAATGTAATCCCCCTAGTTTTGACACCTCTCTGCGTTTTTTTCGGACGTAATCGGGCCTTGGGAACCACCCAAAAACATTGTTTCTGTATTCTTTATGTTTAGGGAATGCTTTTTTTGAAAAACCAAATCCGAGGTATGGAATGAAAGACCTGCTACAACGGTGATATTAGAGTTTTAAACGACTCTAGGGCTTCGCCCTTAACCCAAACCAGGCCTCTCATTTTGGGTTTTTCAGCAGGGCCCCACAAACTGGAAGCAGTTGGCGCCCAACCCGGGGTTAAGTCATTATGAAAAGAATTCTTTTTTTCGCGAGACCCAACTTCTGTTTTCTTATTTATTGTTATAATCAATTAAAAAAACCCAACATTTCTTTAAACTGGCGGGCTATTGTTAGTTTACCCGAACTTGAGAAAAAAATAGCAACACTTTCCTGAGTTTGTGGACAATGACTTTAAATCAAAAACATTCAGTGTCTTTATAAAACTTCTTGCAGCTTCAAACTTCGTCTGGACCCTTTATTAATTTTTACCCTGCGATTTCTTTTTTAACTCAAAAATATTTTATTTAAAACAAAAAAATAATTAATCAATATCGATGGGCTTTTTGTGCTTTGACCATAAACTAAAGTTAAAAACCCCCCTTTGGGTTGTTTAATGTGACTGTTTAGAACAAATTTAAAAGTTTCGTTTATTTTTTTAAAAATTCCTTTTTTTTCTCTCGGGGTCTGCTGTTGAGAAAAAAATTGCCCCGCTTTCTTTTTAAGATCAAACTTTTGTCTTTTGTATCACAAAATGGCCCGTAAAAGATTTTTAAAATTTTTCAAAACCGTGAGTTTGAGTCACAGTGCTTTTTTTATAATCAGCTTGAAGGGAAATAATTTTTTGTTATTTGTTTAACCCCTGGCTGTGTGCTTTTGGGGGTTTGTTTTTAATTTTTTTCAGCTGCCCTACACTAATGAACCCGGGAGAGCTAAAGACAAAACGCCCAGAGGTAAAACTGGGGTCCCCAGCCCGAGCTAAGAGACCAACACTCGTTCCGCTGAGCGCCTAATAGCATGCCCATATTAACATAGGTAACGCATTTAAAAGGGGGAATACCTTCGTTTTTTTTGCGTATTTTTAAGGCCTGCCTAGTTTTTTTTAGCATTTGTGAATGTTTTGGGTTTAAACTAAAAGGTTTTTATGCCCGGGGGTTTCTACTATTCTTTCTTGGCGACTCTGGGACATTTTGGGTAAACCTGAGTAGGCTGCTTTTTTTAAAAAAAGAAAAATAATTTAGTATTCAATTTTTTCTAAATTTTTCTTTTCAAATTTTTCACGTGTATCAATTAATAAAACAAAGTACTTAAGTGGTTTTTCAGCTTCTTTTCTTTTCAATTTTAATGTTACGTCTTAACCCTTCTCCCCCCTTCCTGCAAGATTTCCTCTGTTGACCTTAGGTCATCCATAAACCGTATTTTTATGTTAAATAATCATCAAGCCAACACTTTTAAGGGGTAGATCTTTTTTTTTCCAAGGGCTGCTGTTTGGCCTGCCCCTCCCCCCCCCAAACAATTTTCTTATTTGTCAAAATGATGTTTAATCTAATCCCGCTAGCAAGAATTTTTGGGTTTGGGGCTACCCTCAATTGTACTTGCACTTTCGTTTTTTTTTTGGATTTAAAAAAATTTTTACTTGCTCTTGCGAATGGTTTTTTCATCTTTTACACAGCAATAAAATCCCTTTAAGTTTTGTGTGACACTAAGATTTAAAATTCCTATGCGTCTGCCCCGCTTTTAGATATGTTGAAAAATACGACGTTTTCATAAAATAACTAATTTTGACTCTATTGTTTTCCCCTAAGCCCTTTCTAAATTGAGTTGCCCCAAAAACAAACTCAACGAATTTCAGAAATGCTGTCTTTGCTTTTGTTGTTGACTATAACACGTTGTAGTCATTTAAAAATTAGTTCGTTTTACAATCTTCTTTTAATGCCCCTTTAAGGATGGGGGCATGCGCTTTTACAACTCAAAATCTAAAGGAAGGAAAACGATTTTCCCAAACCCTAATTAAGTAAAGCCTTTTTTTCGCCCTTTTGACCTGAGGGAGTTCGGGGCCATTCTAAGTTTTAGTGCTTTTCATTGCGATTTCCTTTAACCAAGATCTTCCCTTTCATTCGCGGTTAGCCCCTAGATCAGAATAGTTAAAAAATGTCTGCATTGGTAAAGAAAAAACTTTTTCCCCCCAAATTTAAGAAATTTTTTAACGATCCGTCCCAAATTTGGACAACTGTTTTGGCTGGTCTGTTGTTGAAAACGGTTTATTTGAAAGAAGCCGTGCGACCTGGCACAATCAATCATTGCTCCTAGGTCTGGAAATTTAAAAGTAAAAATTTGTCCCCATCAAAATAGTGGATTTTTGGAACATAAATTTTTCCTTTATTTCCCCCTTTACGCCATGGGGGTTTTTTCAGCTTTTTATGGGGTCAAGAATCGAGCCCAAAACTTGTTTCATTTTTTAAAACAAAAAAAAAAAGTTAATTATTTTTAAAAATGGGGGGCATTGAAGATGAAGAATGAATTTACCCGTAACCCGACATGGTGAAATGACCCTTTGACACAGCATCGCTCGGAGATCTCATTGGAGGATGAAAAGCTGAAGGGGAGCAAAGGGTGAATTAAAAGAAAGAAAGTCAATCATTATACCAAATTTAGGACTAAACCTCCTGAAACTAAACCCCGATGTTTTTTAAAATAAAAAATAACCATTTGTATGTGAAAAAGGACCGGAGAACTGTTTAGTTACGATAAACTAAATCATCAAAGTTTGTAAAAAAGGTCAATTAGACAAAGTCACTTTAAGCGAGCAGGACGCCTTGGTTTTACTGAACCAAAACCAAATTAAAGAGGGAAAACAGTTGCAACCCTTTAAAACTGGAAAAAAACTCCCCAAAAGTTCCCCAAAAAATAGAACTTTAAAATTTAAAATTTCCCCACAGACAAAATAAAACGTAGTAGAAGAAGCGAAACCCCGTTTTTCAGAAGAAACAGATAAAACACTTAATGACCTCCATCCCCCCCAAGAATAGAGGCCCTTGATCGGAATTAAGAAAAAATTTGAGCGAATTAACAGACTTTAGCAAGACGGGGGAACTAATGAGCAAAAAAAAGAGAAAAGAAAAAAAACCCTTGAGGCGATACGCCAACTTAGGGCCCCATGTTTTAAAAAAAGAATAAAAAAAAGACAAAAGATCTTGAAAAAGAAAGAGCAGCAAGACAAAAGCGGGTTGCAATCGAGACCCCAAATTTCAACTCAAGTGATAGAAAAAGAAAATCCAAAAAAATTTTATATGAAGACACAACGCTACAAAAAAAATAAAAACATGTTTAGAGAGCAAGGGGTACATTAGAACGTTATACTGTTAGGGTTTGCAAAGTACATGGGGAGGCTATTAAAAAAGGCGGTGGTGGAGGGAAAGTTATGCCCCCATCGCCATTCCCCGAAAATCATGGGTAAAAAAAGCTTGATCATTTGCGAGTTTTTTAAAAAAAAAATTAGCTAGTAAAGCAAAGCTCTTTACCCCCGGGTTTTTAGGGGGTTATTAGCTGGGTTTTGTCTACGCAAGCAAGTGTTGGCTTTTTGGCTGACACTTTTTTTCTTCTTCTTCCTAAAAAACTGGTTACTCAAAAACGAGTAGGTCACCGCGCGCATGTTAAAAATTTAAAAAAAAAAACATAAAATATGGACTGATGTTGGGCCCCCGGAGCAAATTTGGCACAAGGGGTCGCACTCGATATTCAAGAGTTAAAAGCAATGGCCAAATTCAGGCCAGTTAACAGTAAAATATCTGGGGAAGTAAAAAATAGAAAAAACATCAATATGCAGATCTCAAAACTGTTGTATCAATTTGTTTTTTAAAGAGATTGCATTTGTGGCAATCTTGATGGCACCCGGCAGTGAGTTCCACAGCCGTACAGAACTGGGATAAAAAGAATGTAAGTGGCTGTCAATATTTGATGCAGGTATGGTATAACACTGACCGCCACTCCTGGTGCTAACTTTTATTCAGTACTAGTTGTTCCATTGGAATATCAATTACTTTAGCTCTGCCTTTGAAAAAGGTGTTAAGTTTAATAAAAGCTCTTCTCTCTTCTAAGGGTTTCCATTCTAATTTCCTCATGTTCTTCTAGTATTCCCCTTTTCTCTGATGTGGTTCCCTGTTACGAACCGTGCTGCTCTCTTCTGAATCTTTTCAAGGTTATCAATGTCCTTTAGATGGTAAGGATCCCAAACTGAGCAACCATATTCCAGTACTGGTCTAACCAGTGTTTTGTAGCAGTCATCTTTAACCTTTTGGGGGCAGTCATTGATATTCCTGTGTAAGAAAGCTAAGATGTTATTTGCTTTCTTACATACTAAATTGTAATGTTCTTTCCATTTGAGACGACTATCTATAATCACGCCTAAATATTTTGCAGCATTAGTTTCTTTAAGAATAGTATTATGGATAGAATAATCTGATCTAATAGTGAGCGTTTGTTACATATACGCAACACTTGGCACTTTTGAGGATGAAATTCCATTTTCCAAGTTCTTTCCCACTCTTGTAAAGCGTTTAGATCTTCTTGTAGAATGCGTGTATCATTCTTGCTTCTAATTGTTCTATATACTAAACTGTCATCTGCAAAAGCCTTATAGTAGTTCCAGGAGAGAGATTTCTACTTATGTCATTTATATAAATTAAGAAAAACAAGGGCCCAGAACAGTTCCCTGTGGTACACCTGGCAAGACTGGTTTTACAATGGGATGACGACCCTTCCACAACAACTTTCTGCGTTCTCCAACGAGGAATGATCTAGCCCATTTTAGCAAAGAACCCCAATGCCAATGTGTTCTAATTTAAGCAGCAGGCCCTCATGGTCAACCTTATCAAAGGCTTTAGAAAAATCTAATAAAATTGCATCTATTTGCTGTCTGTTGTTAAGACAGTTACTAAAATCATGAGAGTTGTTATAAGTTGAGTCTCCACAACTCCTTCGCTGTCTAAAACCATGCTGGGCGTTATTTAAGAAATCATATTTGTCAAAATGGTCCATTATGCTACTATATATTATGTGTCAAGTAATTTAGCTGATATGGATGTAAGAGATACAGGTCTATAATTCTCTGCTTTTGTTTTGTCACCCTTTTTAAATAAGGGAACAATGCTCGCATCTCGCCATCATCAGGTATTACTCCTGGTCCAGTGAAGCTTGGTAAAGTAATTGGTATACCTCACTCAATTCACTGGCACATAATTTTAAGAGCTTGCCAGGAACGCCATCGGGACCAGTAGCTTTGTTTTCATTGATATTGGTCAGTAACTTAAATACTCCTGCTTTGTTTACTTTGATGTTTTGCATTTCAGGGAGTTTATCATCATCCTTTAGTCTAACATTAATTAAAGGTTTGGGATTTGAGAAAACTGAACAAAACTGCTTGTTTAGTAAGTTTGCTTTCCTTCAGGGTCCTGTATTAGGTTATTCTGGTTATTTCTCAGGTCTGGAATCCCAATGTTGTCCTGTCTCTTACTCCTTATGTAAGACCATAATTTCTTGTTTTGATGATCACCTTCCGAAATCATCGAATTAACATAATTGGAGTGAGCAAGTCTACATTCTCTCTGACACCTTCTCTTAATATGTTTATACCTAACCAGTAATCTTTCTGAATTAGGATGTAGTTTCAATTTCTTAAAGAAACGATGTTTCCTTCTCAACAAACGTTTAGTTTTAGTAGTAATCCATGGCTGGTGGTTCTTGCTTGAAGTTATTTTAGTAGGTATGTTGTCATCCATAATAAATTCCAAATTAGTTTTTATACACTTCCAAAGATCACTGACATTATCTTTAACACTATGGGACCTCAAAAAAAGACGACTGAAATTATGAGTATCCCTGCGCAATTTTGGTAAATCTGCTTGGTTCCAGAGTCTGATGGTACGTTTAGGGGGTTTTCTTCGAAAGGGTTGAAAATTACTCTCTAAAAGAACTATGTCATGATCACCCAGGCCTGCAATTAATTCCCGATTGCCTAAAGCGCCTGGACAATTGGTTAAAAATAAATCCAGGAATGCCTTACCACGAGTTGGTGATTCAACTGACTGTACTAATCCAAGGTCTTTGGTGGCATCAAAAAACTGAGTATTGATATTTTTACTGTATTGATTACCAAGTATGGCATCTTCACCCCAATCAATATCTGGTAAATTAAAGTCTCCACCAATCCATAATATTGCCTTCCTATTGGCCAAAACAATGTTAGAAATGTCTCTGCAAGTAGACAAACATACATTTTCATCTGAGTCTGGAGGTCTGTAAACTGATCCAACAATGACAGGTCTCTTATTCTTAAAATTAATCCTACAAAATAAACTTTCACTATTTTTGCCTTGATATAAAAAACTCACTGGCTAAATTCTTCCTAATGGCAATCAAGACTCCCCCACCTCTTTTTCCAAGTCTGTCCTTTCTATAAATATCAAAATCCTCCATTAAAAGTTCACTACTGGGTGTTCCAGTTTCTAGCCAAGTTTCTGTTCCAATTACAACATCAATGTTTTTTTCAGTGACTAATTACTGAGTTCTTCCTTTTTCTTAATAAGAGATTGAAAATTTACGACTATGCATTTAAGTTTATCTTTTTCTCTTAATGATTTAGGGTTCAGTTGCACTTTATGATTTGGGATTTTATCAGTTTTAGAATCAGGGGTGGATGCAAACTTAGGACAAAATTTCAAGTTTTCTTTTGGGGATCGGTCTGGTGAGATAGGGTCAAAACGGTTGCTTTCTGAGCTGCAATTTTCAATAGAATCCTCAAAAAGTCTTGAACTAAAAGTTTGGAAGCCTGCAGGTAAAACAAGTCCATGATATATCACTATTGCATAATGCTTCATAAACTGCTGAATTCATTAACATACATTTAGTGTGATACCATGAATTGCAGACGTCACAGGCAACTGCTTTATGTTTCCATGTGACTCTCAAATTGCAAACTCGCATGGATATTTTACTTTGGTGGACGGACCAGGATTGAGTTCAATGTCTCCTGATAGAATAAGGCTTAAAAACCATAATTTAACTCCTCTATGTCTAACTCTTTTAATCACTTATGGGCATTAGTTCTCTTAATAGTTGGGTTACTATTTAGTAAGATAAAGACCAAGTAATCCTAGGGCAGTTAATCCAATAACAAATGCTGTCTTTCATATTCATGGTCATCGCTAACAAAGTCCACGTCTTCAACAGTCTTTAGGCTTTGAACCTCAGGGATTGGATGACTTATTCTTGGGTGTTTTTTTTTATTGTTTGTAATATTACTGGCTCAGAATTTATATTGTTTTTCCCAACCTTCTGTTCATTACCTGCTACAAGGATTTCATTGTTGTAGTTTATTATTGTTCCTACATGGTGTCTGAGGTCAGAAGGCAGCATGTATAAACCAGTGCCAACAGCAAAGTCTACTTTCGATCTTGCGTATTGTAAAACATGTTGGTACCTTTTAATACTTGAATGTAAATCAACTGTAGAATTAATGGCGTCCTCTAAATTAGCTAAGTATTGTTTTTGTGCGTCAAAGCCAGTAGAAGGAACTGTTATGTTCGCCATTGTCTGTGCTTGCGAACCTAGCAAACACCAAACGTAAGTACGAATAGAGTCGTTTATTCGTTCTATTCCCGCTTTAGTTAGGCCCTCAGATATGTCTAAGATAAATGTTGTCCATGCTGTTTTATGCTCTTGCTCTATGGACCCAAGGTGAACACCTGTGCTGAAGAGAAAGATGTTAAAGGAGGATTCCAGTCATACTTATACTTTTTGTGCGCGCCCCAAAAATAAAGGGTGCCTAAGCCATGATTAAGATCCAACTTTTGTCTAAAGTCTGTCTTAACATTAATATTGAATTCGCGACAGATCCTTTCAAAAGCATTCATGTCTATTCGGTTGCTGAATGGATTAAACGTTTTGTCATTTGGTAATGGCGCTTGCAGTTCAGTCAAAATACGCCTGAAGGTGTAATAAAAATGAAATCTATACACTGACCTCACCAAAGGATCAGGATGATTTAAATGATCAGCATACGATACTCCACACCCGGTTGATGCACAAACACAGCAAAGTTTAATGGTTCTGATAAAACTGCATCGGATGACTGAACCACACTTTCGCAATGTAGTCTTTTTTAATAGGGGGGTTAAGATATCTGCTTAATGGAGTACTCACCTTTACTTGAAAGGCATCAGACTGAGTCACAGCAATGTCAAGAGTATCAGTTGCTATATTTTTAAGATTGTAGTGCAGCCCAACAGAATATTTTGCTTTAGTATTATATTTAAACGCGCTCATTTTTATTTCGTTAAAAAAATGTTTGTAACAATAACAACTCAAGACAGTCCTTCGTTTTTAAAACATGCTATTGAGAACGATTGCGGAACCAAAATGGTTGCGCTTCATGAAATATTCTACAAAGTCGTATGGTTTAATATAACTGAAGCCAAGAAGAATAATAAGATTCAAAAATTTGATAATAGAGGAAACTTAGTTGACCAGTTAATCATACCTGATGGTTATTACGGGTTTTGCTCACTAAAAGAAGCAATGAGTAAATTTGACATTACTCTCAAACTTAACAATGCAAATCTGAAAACAATGTTATTATTCAAACCTGAAAAAGAAGCAGTAGGTTCTATTTTGATAACGAGCTAGCTAAAATGTTAGGCTTTGCAACTGACAGTCAGGACGCTCAAAGATTTGTTGTTACATCAAACAAAACTACTTATGAGGGAGAAAATCCGCTCGATCTTACAGTACATTCATTACTTTATGTTCATTTGGATGAGCTAAGCACTGATGAAAACTTATATGATGGAGGGCCCTCAACTGTTTTAAGAGCTCTTCCATCAGGTAAAGCTGCATATTGCGATTATGAAATTATACAATTCCCTAATTTACAGTTTAAAAGATTAGTTTGTGGGAGGATCAGATCATTTCGTATAGAAATCAAAGACAAAACGGGGGAAGTCGTAAAAAATGCGATAACCTGCACATTGTTTTGGAAATAAAATAATAAACTGTACTAAAAAATGTCGCGGGGGCCAGAAGAACCGGGAGTTACATTAGCGCCTGTGAGGTGTATAACTTTAGAATTAAAAGACCTTGCAGACGTTGCGGACTTTGAACAGAACGGTGAGATAGGCGCTTTGTATGGGTTTGAGTACACTAAAGATGGTGATTATAAACGCAAAGAGGTTAGCGACAGCAAAAAGTTTCCTAAACTAGAACAACTGCGCAATCTAGAAGCAAATAATGTTGGCCAGTATGAATATAAAATAGTTCGAAAACCTGACCTCAAATGGCACTTAGAACCATATTTAGAATGGGAAATAAAATTTGAATTCATAAGCCCATTTACATTTTTTAGCCGCCAAAAAAGTTTCAGAAAAGCATTCAACTCTGGCCCTTTACATGTAAGTCTTATGCCAGATGACAATAGTCGGAAAGAGATTGAAATAAAGCCGTATGGGAATAAACAGTACATCCTCCACAGAAAAGAAACGGTTTTAGAGGATGCTTCTACAAAATTACAGTTCTTTCCACGCACAAAATTAGGAGACACGTTCACAATGATATTTGAAATTTCTGTCTTAAAAGATAAGGCAAGAAATGGAGCTGTGGGCGTCAGTGACAATCTTATGAAAGGAATTCTTATTGGCTGGCAAAACTTAGACGTTGAAAAACTTAAAGTTACCATTGTCGTTCTTCACAACGGTGAGGATATTAAGGTCATAACAACCAGCGACAAAATTGATATTAGTCTAAATAGAAACGATCTTACAGGACTAAATTGGATTAATCTTACACATTTAGACCTTATAGGATTTTATTATACTGAACAAGTTTTAACAGAGGGCATGATAAAAACAATAACTGGATTAGATTAAATTCTATTATAAAACTATGGAGCAGTTAAACTTTATGACAAAAACCCCTCATTGTTCATTAATTTGTGGACAAACTGGTTGTGGGAAAACAATATTT
Organism: Conus ventricosus; assembly: GCA_018398815.1. Lineage (NCBI taxonomy): Eukaryota > Metazoa > Mollusca > Gastropoda > Neogastropoda > Conidae > Conus > Conus ventricosus. The sequence continues at coordinate 77,836,266 of CM031612.1, forward strand.
ATCCTCAACCTGTTACAAACAGTTTATCGTTATAATTTTGATCATATTGTGATTTTTTGCCCAACACTTAAATGGAACAAAGCATATCATGATAGAAGGTTTATATGGACTGATGATAACATATTTTTAGTTAATCCTAGCAATAAACTGAGTGAGTGTCTAGAACGCTTTTTTATATTGTTTGAAGGAACGCAGACACTATTTATTATAGATGACTGTTCAGCAGAAAGAGACATAGTTAAAAAGAGAAACACTTTGTCGAAACTAGCTTTCAGTGGAAGACATGCTGGGATAAGTGTGTGGATTTTATGCCAAAAATATAACTCGGTTTTAAAAGACTTTAGAGAACAGTTAAAGACTGTAGTTTTATTTCACATGAAAGACAGAGATGCATTTGATGAATGTATGCGTGAAAATGATATTGAGAATGATCAGGAAAAACACAGGATTAAGCAAAAACTAAATCTGAAAGTTTAGTAAATTAGTATTAAAAACGGATAACCCTACACAGTATGTTTGTTTGTAGGGTCGTTATTTTTTGGTTATGAAGTCTTACTTGTCAGAGAACAGGAAAATGCAGCTTCTAGGTCACTTTCGCCCGAAAACTGGTTGAGGGCGAAAGTGAGTTAGAAGCTGCATTTTCCTGTTCTCTAGAGGAAGGCAGCATCCCCTATTTCAGGGGATTTTCAAACAGACAGTGATTCCGATACAGAGGTAAGACAGAGGACAGGTTTCTGGGCTTCCTGGCTCGTGATGGAAGGGACGGAGCAGGAAAGACCCCTTTCAGCTCTGAGCCCTTTTGCTAATCTAATTGATATTCCAATGGAACAACTAGTATTAAATAAAAGTAGCACCAGGAGTGGCGGTCAATGTTATACCATACCTGCATCAAATATTGACAGCCACTTACATTCATTTTATCCTAGTTCTGTACGGCTGTGGAACGCACTGCCGGGTGCCATCAAGATTGCCACAAATGCAATCTCATTTAAAAAGCAAATTGATAACGACAGTTTTGAGATCTGCATATTGACGATTTTCTATTTTAACTTCCCAGATATTTTATGGTTACCTGGGTCTGAACCTGGCCATTGCTTTTAACTTCTTGAATATCGAGTGCGACCCCTTGTTGCCAAATTTGCTCCAGGGGCCAACAGACTGAGTCGCAGTATTTTATGTTATTTTATTTTACTTTTTAACATGCGCGCTGGTGTGACCTACTCGTTTTTGAGTGAACCAGTATTTTAGGAAGAAGAAAGAAGAACTACATTATGTATATGCTTACATAGTCACAGACATCTCTCTCTCTCTCTCTCTCTCTCTCTCTCTCTCTCTCTCTCTCTCTCTTCTCTCTCTCTCACTTCATTCGTCTAGTAATATCACATATGTGAACAGATGTAAATCTGAAGTACTACTACTACTGCTACTGCTACTGCTGCTACTACTACTACTACTACTGCTACACACACACACACACACACACACACACACACACACACACACATACACGTCAAGTTCCATGTGAACTAGTTTAAGTCACAGGATGGCATCATCAAAGATCATGTGGATGAGACAGCAGATGCATTTGTGAGTAGTCCTTACGATGAAGTAAAACTTTCTTTGACCTGTAATTTCAAGCTTGATGAAGGTCTGCTGGGTCAGGATCAGATCAAATTATCTTCTGTCCTCATGATCCCATTTCCCTTAGTCTTATAAATTGTTGTCACAAGCACTCTGTCATTTTCTAATTTAGGGAGTGTGGAATCCCACCTCTGTTACTGTGAACTGTGTTTAGTAGTTGTGACAGTGCAAGCTAAACTTAAGAATCAACCCAAGAAGTGTCTAGAAATGGTTGTCTTAATATGAAGGCAAATACATTTCCCTCTGTGTGACATGTGAATAAGGTGACTGAAGAATCACTGAATATGGAATCTTTAACTTTGAAGTGTGACATGTGAACAAGGTGACTGAAGAATCACTGAATATGGAATCTTTAACTTTGAAGTGTGACATGTGAACAAGGTGACTGAAGAATCACTGAATATGGAATCTTTAACTTTGAAGTGTGACATGTGAACAAGGTGACTGAAGAATCACTGAATATGGAATCTTTAACTTTGAAGTGTGACATGTGAACAAGGTGACTGAAGAATCACTGAATATGGAATCTTTAACTTTGAAGTGTGACATGTGAACAAGGTGACTGAAGAATCACTGAATATGGAATCTTTAACTTTGAAGTGTGACATGTGAACAAGGTGACTGAAGAATCACTGAATATGGAATCTTTAACTTTGAAGTGTGACATGTGAACAAGGTGACTGAAGAATCACTGAATATGGAATCTTTAACTTTGAAGTGTGAGAAATGGTTGTCTTAATATGAAGGCAAATACATTTCCCTCTGTGTGACATGTGAATAAGGTGACTGAAGAATCACTGAATATGGAATCTTTAACTTTGAAGTGTGACATGTGAACAAGGTGACTGAAGAATCACTGAATATGGAATCTTTAACTTTGAAGTGTGACATGTGAACAAGGTGACTGAAGAATCACTGAATATGGAATCTTTAACTTTGAAGTGTGACATGTGAACAAGGTGACTGAAGAATCACTGAATATGGAATCTTTAACTTTGAAGTGTGACATGTGAACAAGGTGACTGAAGAATCACTGAATATGGAATCTTTAACTTTGAAGTGTGACATGTGAACAAGGTGACTGAAGAATCACTGAATATGGAATCTTTAACTTTGAAGTGTGACATGTGAACAAGGTGACTGAAGAATCACTGAATATGGAATCTTAACTTTGAAGTGTGACATGTGAACAAGGTGACTGAAGAATCACTGAATATGGAATCTTTAACTTTGAAGTGTGACATGTGAACAAGGTGACTGAAGAATCACTGAATATGGAATCTTTAACTTTGAAGTGTGACATGTGAACAAGGTGACTGAAGAATCACTGAATATGGAATCTTTAACTTTGAAGTGTGACATGTGAACAAGGTGACTGAAGAATCACTGAATATGGAATCTTTAACTTTGAAGTGTGATATGTGAACAAGGTGACTGAAGAATCACTGAATATGGAATCTTTAACTTTGAAGTGTGAAGTGTGACATGTGAACAAGGTGACTGAAGAATCACTGAATATGGAATCTTTAACTTTGAAGTGTGACATGTGAACAAGGTGACTGAAGAATCACTGAATATGGAATCTTTAACTTTGAAGTGTGACATGTGAACAAGGTGACTGAAGAATCACTGAATATGGAATCTTTAACTTTGAAGTGTGAAGTGTGACATGTGAACAAGGTGACTGAAGAATCACTGAATATGGAATCTTTAACTTTGAAGTGTGACAGACAGTAATGGTATTTATCCAACCATATTTTTTTGACAAGGATGTAAACTATGTATGTTTCCTTTCATAATGCATTCCCAGTGTGAACCAGGTCTGAGGCATACAGACATGTACTGTGTTGGTGGTCAGGGAATTCGAGCAACACTGTCACTCAGGTGGATAGAAACCAGCTGTGTAGTTCCAGTGTTCCCATCATGTTCTGAGATGTGTTGGCTGGATATGAGCAGGAGGAGAAATCCAAAGAATGAGTGTGTCTGACAAGAACATAAACCCACAGCCCTTTAGCATATGGCCCGCAACACCAACTGCTGGAACATGGTAGCTAGTAAGAACTTCCAAGTAGGTGTCACTCAGTCCCAAAACTTGCGGACTTACCATGCAAGTTAAGCTGCTCCGTTGAACCTGGAGAAAGCAGGTGAAATCAAAGAAATTAACTTAATCAAGATTAGTCAAATGAGAGGATGTGAGAAAAAAATGAGTGTGCAGGCACACACAGTGCACACACACACAGTACACACGCACACACACACACAGTACACACACACAGTACACACACACACACACACACACACACACACACACACACACACACACACACACACACACACACACACATTATGAAAGTGAGAGAAATGTTGGAGAGATTCATCAGGGAGAGACTGCAGCAGTGTTGTTTGTAACTGTCATTGCAAAAATATCACATGCTCTGATTTTTTTTTTTTAAAGGGGAAAAGTACTTTACCAGAAAAAATCCTTCTTTGTAAAATCAAACATGTGATATTACTGCTGGCATCTCTTTTTTTTTTTTTTTTTTTTTTTTTTGCTGTTTGCAGTTCTTTAGATAGCCATGTAAAATACTTATTACTAAGCACTTACTGAGACTTAAACTTATACATGCATGCACACACATACACATGCACACATGTGGGCTCACACACACATAAAGATACACGCATGCATGTGGGTGCATGCACACACGTGCACACACACACACAAGCATTTTTGTTTGGGCTTTCATTTTCAGAACACTGTGATTCACTCATTCAGGATGTAAGGAAATGGAGGTAGTGTTTGTGTTTTACAAATTTTGTTTTGTGTTGTTTTCTATTTTTGTTTTAATGGCAAAGTGTATTATATCTGAAACTTAAAATTTTAATTCATATTTCAATTTATTTTTTTACTTGTATCTATTTGTTTATCCACCTTTTTAAGCAGTGTGAGTGTGTGTGTGTGTGTGTGTGTGTGTGTGTGTGTGTGTGTGTGTGTGAAAATGAGCATGATACACACAGGAACACAATCTGTTCAAAATTTCCTGCATCATATTTGATATGGTTTGTCCCATAGGGATTGATTGCACATATCTATTTTCATGGTGATCTCGGCTTGTTTCCCCTCCATGTTATTGTCAGTGCATGTGATATATTTTGTTTGTGTCATTCTTCCCAAGGCTCCCATGTCTCCTTGAATTCATGGATTTTAAATGAAATTTGAAAATGAGAATTTTTGAAGAAAAAATATTTCAGCTCAAAAAAAAAAAAAAGAAAAAAAGAAAAAAGGAAGACAAAAAAAGAAAAAAGAAAAAAGATCAGTGGAAAAGGAAAAAAATGGCAGTAGAATCTGCTGAGAACTGACAGCATTTTTACAGTGTGTGCTTGTTGTAGACGACACTAACCACACCATTTTGTCTTTGTAAGAGCAGGGAGTCACCATTAAGGCGAATAATGTTAAGCTGTGACATTGTGTGACGGCCAGACTGCTAAAGTGATGGAGACTGACAACATCTGTCTGAACAAATGGTCCTTGTCATGGCAAGGAGGAAAGTGGATGATACACCTTCACACACATTCAGTGCCGAAATTTGCCTAATTTTGCACCCAAAGTCCTGGTTTAGAAGCCCCCCTTTGTGTTAATGTCATTGATTAGTGGTCTCACAGACAGAATGGCTTCCCTCATGAGAACATGATCAACAAGATCCAAACAAGGAAGCTTCTAAAACCAGTGCCAATTGCAACATAATG
>CM031612.1:77841753-77855941 GCA_018398815.1 Conus ventricosus
AAAAGTCATGTGAAAAACATGTGTGAAATGGACTTCCAAGTGATTCGCTTCGCCTTCCCGTACCGGCTAAAACTGGCTGCGCAGTGACAAAGAAAGCAATGACGTCTTCGTTTATCAGTTTCTCTTTACAGAAATGAAAAAAAACGTCACACACAAAAGATCTGTGCTGAAAATGTTTTCAAAGGTCGACACGATCCTGTGCTTGTCCTCAGTTTGTTTACCTTCGACACTGGCAGCCATACACCGTAAAAAGCAGCGCCACCTAGCGTGTGAAGGAACGATAATTTTCAGCTAAGTTTCTCATTGTACCATTTATGATATAAATCACAAGACAAAACAATGAATGAATTTCATTCTCTCAGTTCGGTTTTCTTATTCTTTTTGTGAAGCTACAACTGTACAAGCAACAATTTTATGAGAACTGGAGGCAAAAATGTTTAAAACAACTTCTGCATACACAGGCTGTTACTCCTGCACACACTCCCTGTATAAACAGGCAAGGATTAATCCCATCTATGCAACAAACTTTACAAAGGGAGTGGACTCAGTAGAGTTTTGTGTGTTATGACCGGTTTTTTTTTGTTTTTTTTAAAACACAGACCTTCGTTCTGCTCTATGTGCCCATTTAACACTGCAGTCACAGCACTGAAATTCCATCCGGACACCTGATTTTGACCATTTTTAATTAGTGGAAAATAAAATGAGGCAGGGAACAGAAAACAATAAACAAGTAGGGTAACTCCTGCTCCATAAGAAAACCTAACACGAGTAACCTTTATTCAAGACAGGCACAGCCTTTTAAACTTGAATAAGTCAGACAAAGACGAATAATCTGATAGTGGGGGAAAAACAAGCGCAGGCCAACAACCCCTCCATCATCACAGCAATGACTTGGCAAAAATTTGAACTTCAGAAGGAGGAGGAGGGGGAGGGGGGTTAAGATGAAGAAAATGGGAACATAAAATTAAGAAAATATATTAATATGAAAAACTCTTCACTTGCTGCATGAGGGAACCATCGTATTCCCTCTCGAAATTAGATCTGCCTTCGAGAGGCATTACTATGGTTCCCTCATGCAGCTAGTGAAGAGTTTCCATATTAGTAATATATTTTCTTAATTTTATGTTCCCAGTTTCTTCATCTTAACCACCCCCACCCCCCCCCACCCCCCACCCCCTTCCTGAAGATAAAATTTTTGCTAAGCCATTACTGCAATGATGGAGGGTTTGTTGGCCTGCGCTTGTTTTTCCCCCTTATTAGATTGTTCATCTTTGTATTTGTCTGACTTTATTCAAGTTTAAAAGGCTGTGCCAGTCTTGAATAAAAGTTACTCTGTGTTAGGTTTTCTTATGGGAGCAAGAGTTACCCTACTTGTTTATCATTAATTTGCCTTAAAAGCCTAAATCCTACAGTGACTTTATTTTTGTACAGTGAAATGGAGCTATCTTTCATCTTCATGATGATAAATGTTTTAAAGGTCAAAATATATATTTTATTGTTTGATTTGAGTTGAAAATGACACACTTCGAACAAGGAGCACTGATTCAGTGCTTGAAGATGCCAACAGGTTGTTTGCTTTCTCTTCAAATTAACTAATAAAATCGAATGTTAGTAGCCTGCTAACTGGTATGATATGACACAGGAAGGACTGTATTTATACGCCAACACCACGGCTTAAAAATTCTTCTTGAAATTCGGTCATATTTATTTTTAGAAGATTGTTGTTATCATTCTCATGACGTGTCCTGAGTGAGAGATTGCTTGCAAGTACTTTCCCCCCATGTCGCAGTGCGTTACGAAAAAGTTAAGGTAGTCGTACTCCTACTATGTGGAAGGTGCTTTGCTATGTGTCATCCATACCATCGGCCAAACTGGCCTTCTCTTCTGAAAGTTGGTGATGGGACTTTTCTTGTGCAAGATATTATGCGTGCGTTCACACACGTAACTTCGATTCATATCTCGTCCGAAGGACTATATGGAGAATGGAGCCAGAATCAATGTTAACCGTGAGGGAAAAATCTCCCCGTTCCGAAACAACCCGGTGGAGATTCAAACCCGCAACCATAGGATCGCTACTGAAAATGCGTCGTGCATGTCAAAAACGAGAACCGGAATGAGTAGGAATCACACCAAATCACTATCCAATTTGTTTTCCTCTTTTTTTTTCTTTTTTTTTTTGCATTCTTCCAGAATAAGTTCTACTTTTTTTTTTCATGCATACTGTCTGTCCCTGGTCTTCTTCTTCAGCCCTGACAACATTCAAGACATTAAAAACAAAATTCAAACAATCCACAATGCACAACTAAATTTGATTTATAAACAAAAGCAAAATACACTTGAAGGGCAGCAGTCAGTATAAATCAAAATTATTTTCAAAGCGAGGTGACTGCAGGCAGATATTAAAACAGGCTTAATTCTCCTATTCCACCTCAACTCTCCTCCCCTTTACATCCTCCCCTTCTTGTCAACTATGCCGACTTGAGTTATCTGATGTCATCTGAGAAAAATCTTTGACGGAGAAAGACCACGTGTATCACTGTGTATGAAAGAAGTGTCAAAATTACCCATCTAAACTGCAGTGAAGATTATCTTCACGTTTTTCATTTAAATCTTCCAGGTTCCGACAATCATTGTCAGAATGTCCTCGATATTAAAATTAGAATGGCAAAGTTTTAGAACGTTCGTATTTCATTGTGTCGATCACAGTCCCCGGTCGATTCATGGCCGTCATGATGGATAGAACAGCTCTTTCTTGCTCTAGCCAGGGATTTCGTCTATGGTTTTTAAGGGAGTGAATAAGTTTGCGCAGTACCTGTACTGGACAACCCATCTTGGAGTTGGGCCGGACACGTGTTGGTTCAAGGTACATTTGGTATAATTCAGTGTAGACATTTTAGTAATGCTATCATCTGAACCTGGTTGTGGTTGGATTGAGCCAGGATACGGGGGAACTCAGAAGGAAATCCTTATCTTTATTGGTTGATTTGGGCAGCTGGAGGCTGGAAGCAGTCTGAGGTGCCAGGCGCGGGGCTGCATTAGTGCCAGGAAGGGCTATGGGTTTTGTAATTAAACGAGAGATAAGATAATGTTGCTTATAGCCCAGCCGACCGCAAAGGGCCACATCAGGGCTGTCACCACGTTAAAACCAACTCACCAGTAAACAGTGTAATGGTTGCATTGAGTAGTTATATAGGATGATATGATTTTGGGCATGTAAGATCAATGTAGGGTGTTTGTGCATGTGCGAGTACATTTATTCGTGTGATCTTCAGTAATTTCAGCCACTGGAACCTGTCGGAGTCAGTATGATCTGTTAGTCTTATTAGCAGGCCTTAATGCCAGACCAGGAATTATGTATGTATTTGTGTGGTTGCTAGTACTGTTGGCACCTGTCTGGAAGTTAATCAGGGGAGACAGCCAATTGTTTGAAATTGTTGGTTTTAATATGATGATGTTTGTCAACCTTATGATGATGTGTTTGTCAACCTTATGTGCATTGCTCAGTCAGTTGGAGTAAGCCAGCTGGGTATTTCAGCTAAAGGTCAACTTTTACAGAGATTGACAGCCCGGAAGTGTTTTGGGGTAGTGATGTGGTGTGTGTGTGGTTGGCCCATGGTTCGGACATAAGCTGTAAGTTGTAAGTGATGTTTACAGCAGTGGCAGTGACAGTGACCGACCGATTTATTTTGAGCAATAAGTATCTGCATATTTTATATCTTGTTTTCCAAGTTACATATGTTTGGACCTTGTTCCTAACATTGGGAATTGTGTGGGAAGCCATGCATGGTTTTTTTTAAGGTTGTTCTGCTATCTAAGGAAAGTACTTAATAATGGCCGTGGAGTCGGACCGGGCTATGTGTTTAAGTTGGACTGAAGTTTGACTTAGATTGTGTACTACTGTGTGGCACTGATGTTTTGTAAAGTAAGCTGTATATAGTCTGTCTGGAAATCTCTTTCCTTTATACAAATGGATAATAATTAGACTAAAGCTAAGTGCTAATGCTGGTTTTCATTTGGATAAGGTTACCATTGGGTGCATCTTGTGATTGGAATAGGTTAGTTAGTTAAGAGACAGAATATTCACAGTAGTGACTTCGACTCCCACGGGTTGTGCTCATGGTGAATATGAATCTAGTATGTGTAGGGCACTATGGGATTCATGATAGATTCTTAGTGGGGATGCGCCTGTATGTGTCCACAGATATCTCCCTGTAATCCTGCCTTAGCTGGTGCCTGTAATCCTGCCTTGGCTGGTGCCTGTAATCCTGCCTTAGCTGGTGACGGGATCCCTCTGCGAGGAGTGACACAGCGTGGGTTACTCTTCCTGTTGCTGTGACAGTCCCAGTGGTACATGTGAATGTTGACGACAAACAGGGGCTGTTTTGAGGTAACAGCATTGAACATTATTTCCAGGATCAAGGAAATGAGCCGTCATTCATCAGTCGTGGAGTGGACTCCCCAGTGTGTGGAAGACACTAGCAAAAATCCTTAGTGACTTTAAATTTATTTAGTAATATTATCATTGCATAGTTGGTTTAGTTGTTGGCTAATTAGTCATTACTTGTGTGTGTCGCAGGCTGCACAGGTTTTCAAGACAAATTGTCTTTTGTGTGGTGGCAAGAAACATTTATATCAACAATTTTTACATTTTGGACAACTTGGTTGGGCCATTCTCTGCGAGTATTTTATAGCAACCCAGTTACTGGATTAATAACTGGTCATGCGTGCTTTAAGTGCCAGTTGTTGGAACGTGACCCGGTTTAATTAATCTTGAAAGTGTGTAAGCATTACAGAATTGTTGTAGTTTTGTGCATTCTATATCAGTGATTGGTCTGTCACTGTGTTACAAAATTGTAGTTCTGGGCATTCTGTATTGATGTTTGGTCTGTCATTGTGTTGGAATTCATTCCCTGGTTGCTGGCTTGTGTATGAGCCGGTAAGTGAATTTGTTGAGTAAGTCTCGGATTCACAGTGTCCTGTTGGGCCAATAGCCAAGGTGTTATCGGTCGTGTGAGTTGTATTGCATGGTAGCGATGCATCGCACCAGGCTGGGCACATTGGGATTTGACCCGAATTAAGGTTAGTTGTTAATTAATTTTATGACCTTGTGTTAGTTTGGTTGTGCAGGGGGTGTGTGTGACTAGAAATCTGTGTGCGAATGGGGTTAAGTGGTTGAATGTTTGAGTTTGAGAGAAAGTGATTGTGTGGGTAGTAAGTGGAATATTCAGTGTTATGGATCCCGGTGTCATGGTTTGAATGAAATTATACATGTGTGAACTGTTCATCTGGTTTTGGACGGCTTATTGGAGTTGGGGCGTTAGGTATTGTAGGTCTGTAAGTCTGTCTGTCCCTCCCTAGTTAGTTCAGGTCTTAGCGAGCCTGACAGTGTGTTCACCAACAACGATTTCCATTTATGCCTGCAGTTGTTTACTATTTCTGTTTTGGTGTTTAAAGTTGCTAAGTGTGGTTTGCATAGTATTAACCAATTTTCAGTTAAACATAGGTTGCACCTTTTTGAAACATTGCTGTATGGTGATGCTCTTTTTATGATTTTCCAGGATATATTGTAGGCCTAGCTTGTTTTTGCGTACTGGTTCACTCAAAAACGAGTAGCTCACCAGCGCGCATGAATAGTAAAATAGTAGTCGTGCACGCAAACCATTTTTAGTTGGTCGCACGACTAGTCGTTCCAATAGCCGGACTCGGTTGGGAGTTGTATTATCGCACGACTAGTCGTGCACGCAACCACTTCGTAAAATATCACGTTGTATGTTTCTAATGGCGGTCCTGTAAATTCATCGAGGACATGCCAGTTTGCGCGTGCCAGATTAACTGGGGGCCGGATAGCGCAGTTGGTAGAGGCCGGACTCGTGATCCTGGGGTTGCGGGTTCGAATTTCGGTTATAGGGGGATTTTTCCCTCGGAGTTAACATTGGTTCTGACTCCATTCCCCATATTGTCGTTCGGATGGGACTATAAAACCGAGGTCTAGTCACTCAAGTTAAGCCTGTGGGCGATAGACAAGCAGATCTATGCATTCATCCACAATGAATTCAGAGCACAGCAAAGATCGTTCGGACTGTTTACTATTTTTCTCGTTACGTTGCTAAGCAAGGGAAGCTACTCTTCGCCTAGTTACATTTACATAGTTACATGGGTGACTTCCCTTGACATCTTCCCCCTTTCTTTAAAAGGATAAATCTTTTAACATGCATTAAATTTTTACAGTGGTTCATCTTCAGAATACTTTAAAGTGTTCATTGTCCAAAAGGTCAACCACTGTTACTTTTAATTTCTTTTGTGTTCACTTTGATTTCTTTCCCCAAGGCTTTTAAAAACAACTGTTTGTGAAAAACATAAGTCTCTAGCACATCACTCTGAAATTTGAAGTTCAGTGTTTTTCCTCATAACTGGAAATTCAAGATTCAACTTTAAAAACAGAACGTCTCCATTTTACTGCAATGTCTTCAGATTTGCACATTCACACCCTTTCAAATTCAGTTACTTATTTTTTTATGCATTTACTCATGCTTTTCCATTCTTTCCATCATTAAAATTCTTCATCATCGAAGCGGACTGGTTTCTTCTTGTTTCTTCCACTTCGTCTCAGGACTGGTGTTGAAGGTGGACTTGAGGCTGGACTCGCAGTCGCAGATGGAGTGAGGGGTTAGAGCTGCAGGCCATGGATCACCTTGCCTTGATGTTCCAGGTCTCGGCTCCAGCTCATCAGGTATAAAGACGTCTTCATGATCAGACTCGGATTGAGACTGTACAACTTTGTGAATGTGCTTTCTGTTGCGTCGCACTTCACCCTGCGGAGTGTTGATCCTGTATGAACGTCCGCTGTTGTCGGCTGGACCAATGACTTTGCCCCTGGTGGTCCATTTCTTCTCACCGTCGGTCTTGATTGCGACAGAAGTGCCTGGGTGTAGCTTTGGCAGCGGTTGTGCACCATGACGTCGGTCAAAGTGTTTCTTGTGCTGCTGTTTTGCGGCGGTGTCACGGTCATGGACTTCTCTGTCGTTACCCAACAGGCTTCAAGTTGTGTGGCATCACTGGAACCTTGGTACGTAGCTGTCGTCCCATCAAAGCGACAGATGGACTGATTCCAGTGGCGGAGTGGGGTGTCACTCGGTAGTTCAGCATGGCAATGTCAGGGTCAGTTTGCTGCATCATCTTCTTCACCGTCTGCACGGCTCGCTCAGCTTCTCCATTTGCTTGAGGGAAGTACGGACTGCTGGTGTGATGTCTGAAACCGTAGTCTTGGGCAAACTGAAGAAATTCATGAGACGCAAACTGTGGACCATTGTCTGACACGAGCTCCTCCGGGATTCCATGGTCGGAGAATACCTGCTTGAACTTGGTGATTAGTGTGGCACTCTTCATTGATGACAAATGCCTCACTTCGATCCAGCGGGAGTAATAGTCAACAATGACGAGAAAGTCTTTGTCCTTGAACTTGAAAATATCAGCTCCCAGCTTCTCCCATGGTCTGAGAGGAAGTTCAGTAGGTTTCAATGGTTCATGACGTTGTGCGGGTCGATTCTCCTGGCAAGCCTGACAGGTCTCAACAATACGGCTCAGGTCACGACTGATGCCTGGCCACCATACAGTTTGTCTGGCATTTTCTCTGCATTTTGTCAGTCCTTGGTGACTCTCATGTAATTTCCGGAGAAATTTCTTTCCTTTGACTTTCTGGCACAACAACTCTGTCTTGGTACACCAGTAGTCCATCTGACACTGACAGGTCAGACTGTACAGCCTTGTAGCCACTAAGCTTTGCTGAAACATGGTCGGGCCATCCCTCCTTAGTGTAGGTCACAGCAGTCTGTAGATCTGCATCTCTCATTGATGCCTCACGTAACGCCAGCAATCTGCTGTCGGTGATGGTTCTTGACGACTCCAGAAGGTTGACAAAGGCTTCTATTTCTGCAGCATCCGTATCATCTTTCTCGTCATGCTGAAGAGGGCTGCGTGACAGAGTATCAGCTATGACGAGTTCTTTCCCTGGTACATGATGCACGTTGGCATTGAACCGCATCTACGTATGAGCATACGTTGACATCGTGGAGGACACTGGTCGAGATCTTTGGTTTGCAAGAGAGGACAAGTGGCTTATGGTCGGTTAGCAGGTCGAATGATTCGAGTCCACGAGGTATCTCTCGAACCGTTCACATGCCCAGACGCTGGCCAAACACTCTTTTTCAATCTGTCCATATCTCTGCTCTGCGGTTGTTAGAGTCCGTGATGCAAAGGCGATTGGTTGTTGCTGTCCCTTTTCATCCATCTGGAGGAAGTACCGCCCCTAGCCCAAGCTGCTGGCATCGGCGCTTACGGTAGTCGATCGATCCGTTCTGTAGAATGAAAGAAGAGGAAGCTTTGTGAGTTTCTCTTTCACCGTCTTGAAGGCCTCTTCCTGATGTGATCCCCAATACCAGTGTGTATTTTTTGCAGCAGATCTGTCATTGGCTTGAGTATGGTAGACAAACCCTGTGTGAAGCGTCCCAGGTAATTGATCATACCCAGCACACGCCGCAGTTCACCAATATTCTTGGGAGCACTCAGCTTGGTCACTGCTTCAACTTTCTGTGGATCAGGTTGAATGCCTGCTCACTGATGACATGTCCAAAGAATGTCACCTTCTGCTGTCTGAAGTGACATTTGTCTCGATTCAGTTTCAGCCCTGAGTCTTTGATAGCGTTCATGACGCGGGATAATCGTTCATCATGTTCTTCCATGGTAGTCCCATGCACAAGGATGTCATCGATGATGATCTCACATCCTTCCAGATGTCCCAGCGTTTCTTCCATTTTCCGCTGAAACTCATCAGTGCCGACGTTGATACCCATGGCTAGTCTGCACATGCAAAAACGTCCAAAGGGTGTAATGAAGGTGGTAAGCAACTTGCTTCCTTTGTCCAGAGGTACTTGATGATAACCTCCAGAAACATCCAACGTCGTGAATATCTTGGAACCCGCCAGCTTGGGTGCAATGTCCTCTAAGTTGGGTACCATGAGGTGTGGTCTTTTCACACTCTTGTTCAATTTCTTGAAATCGATGCACATTCTGATGTTGCCGTTCTTCTTTTTAACTGGCACAACAGGTGCGCACCAGTCTGTAGGCGTTGTCAATTTCTCTATGATGCCATTCTTCTCCATCCTGTCAAGTTCTGCTTCACCTTATCACGGATTGGGAAAGGAATACGTCGAGCGGTAGTAACACAGTAGGGCTTGGCACCGTCTTGAAGCACAAGTTTGACAGGTGGTGGTTTTCAGTAGTCCTGTGCTACCATAGACATCTTCATCTTTGACTTCATTCAGTCTCTTGACTAGTCCCATTGACTCACACGCTGCCCTGCTGAGCAGATTGCTGCCTGCTGACTGAGGTACCACTAGGATCTGGAAGGTGAAGTCTTTGCCGTTGAGCGTAACTTCCGCAGTGAACTCGCCTAACGTTTTCACTCTTCCACCAGGTGATTTCAGGTATGCAATGGATGATGAATAAAGTTCAGGTCTATGAAGTAGTTTCTGTAGTCAGTCTCCTTCATGACAGTGACATCAGCTCCTGTATCTATTTTGAAGACTGTCATGTGGCATCACCACACACATCCAGGTCAACAGTCCATGCTTCAGAGTGTCCAACACTCGTTGAGTTTAGCCAGTATGTGTCGGTTTCTAGTTCTCGAAGCGAACCTGGTTTGTAGATATTGCAACATCGGCTAAAATGATTCTTACGCTGGCATGTTCTACACTTCTGTCCTTTGGCTGGACACGGCTTGTCAGTGTGAACATAACCACATCATGTACACGCATTCCCGTCTCTACCTGCATTTGGGAATTCAGCTTGCTGACTTTTGGAACCCCTTCTGCGCTGTGGAATCCTGCCTCCATGGTCACGACCTCGACCACGACCTCGATGACGAACATACGCCTCGCTGAGATCGGCCTCACCACTAGCTGCTTGGTTTTGCTCTTGCATTTGCTGCTTGATCATCTCTTGCTGTCTAGCTACTTCTACAGCACGATCTAAAGTCAGATTATGGTCAGCTGAAGTTTCTCTTTCACACGCTGATCACGCAAACCAATAACAAGCCTGTCTCTCACCTGATCATCCGGATCTTGATAATCACAGTTCAGAACTAGTGACTGCAATGCCCTGATAAATTCTTCAACACTCTCAGAAGATGACTGTGTTCTGGAGTTGAAAATACTTCGATCATGGATGGTATTTCTCTTGGGAATGAAGTATGAAGTAAGCTTCTTCACTAAACAGTCAAAGTCTGTGTCAGTTTCAGGAGGATCAGCTTCACCATCAAACTTGATGCTTTTCAGGATTTTCACAGCTTCTCTGGAACCCATAGCATAGATGAGAGAGAATCCCTCTGGATATCTCCATCCTCCTGGTGAAGTTTCGTTGCCCTTCTGAACCGTTGGAAATCTTCCAGCCAATCTTCCCACTCACTTGCTTTGAACGAAAATTTCGGTGGCGGATCGTATCTGGCAGCCATTTCCTTCTTCCCTTCAGTTCTGTTCACTTCTGACACCAACTCAAGTTAAGCCTGTGGGCGATAGACAAGGCAGATCTATGCATTCATCCACAATGAATTCAGAGCACAGCAAAGATCGTTCGGACTGTTTACTATTTTTCTCGTTACGTTGCTAAGCAAGGGAAGCTACTCTTCGCCTAGTTACATTTACATAGTTACATGGGTGACTTCCCTTGACATAGTCTGTGTCACATGCACTAAGATCGTACACGGACTCTAAAGATCCCGATGCTCATGTCCTAGACGGGTGAGTACCGGCTACACGAAAATCACAATGCATGCAACCTGTGTGCCAGAATAGTCTACGTGAAGACTGTGGGCACGGGGCAGGTTTAAACATCCCCATCTGGAAGAAGAAGAAGAAGATTGCCGAAAACTGGGCCGTACCCACGGATGTTAAAACAATTTCTATGTCTGTGGCCGTACCCAATTCATCATGGTCACCCAATAGATTACCATGAACGCATGTTTGAAATGGACAATAAAAAGAAACAAGAACAGATTATCATATTACTATCAGAATTTCAAACGAATGTCAAACAAATGAACAAAATTAATACTGTACCATTTTATGCATTGCATGGGGCAAATTCTCGAGTTTCTTGTTCAAGGGAAACTACTCTGCCGGATTCAAAGAGCACTGCGACGAGTTATCGCGTCCACAAAGGGGGGGGGGGGGGGGGGGGGGGAGACCTGCTGGCCACACGCCTATTAATGAAGAAAGCTGGTGGTGTGTCAACTTCTGAAACGTTACTAGTACTACTATCTTCTGAAAAACATTGCTATAATTTTCATAAGATAGTAGTAATACTACTGAACCAAAGAACGACAAATGGGGAGACAAATTTAAAGATTGATTACAAGGCTGGCAAGATTGTGACATTCACACCCAAACAGAACCAAGCTGGTGCTGCTGTCTCAGATCAGTGTCCGGACGAGGTCCCCTGAGGTGAAACACTGACTGTCAAGCAAACCACAATATGTAAATAGCTGTACAAAGCAAAATCTTTATTCCTCTGAAGCTAATGACAATCTTACAAATGTTACATCCCAGACTGAGTTAGGGAAAAAATAATTTTAAATCTAAAGGTAATGACTCAATGAGAGTTTTGTACAGTAATGTAGATAGTCTTCTGAATAAAAAGGATGAGTTTTTAATTCGTATAAATGAGGAGAAGCCAGATATTATTGGCCTAACGGAAGTAAGAGCAAAAAATGTTTTATATGCAGCAAAGATGTTGAATTTGAAATTGCTGGCTTTGATATGTTTCTGAATAAGGAACCTAAAAGGGGTACAGCCATGTATTTTGCTAAGGAGCCAAATGCACAACTTTGCGATGAGTTTGAAATAACAAATTTCAAGAGCAATTATGGTGTACTATCAGGGGTGGTAACGATGAGACATTATTAGTAGGGTGTATATACAGAAGCCCAAACTCAAATGATGAAAACAATTATGAGTTATTTAACTTGCTAAAAGCAGAAAAATGAGTAGATATAGTAAAATATGTATATTTGGTGATTTTAATTTTTCTGATGTAAAATGGGATGGAACTTGGAATGGTGATAAAAGTAATGATGTTATTGAAAACTTTAGAGATGCCTTTTTAATACAGAAAGTGACTAGCCCAACTCGTGTTCGGGAAGGACAGAAGCCAACAATTGATCACTTAGTTTTAGTTAATGAAGAATCCTTGATCTCTCATATTGAATATAGTGACCCTTTGGGTAAAAGTGATCACTTGATTTTAACATTTGAACTGTATGTTCCCAAAGAAAAGACTAAAGAAAACCCTAATTTACAAATTTGACTTACAGAAAGGAGACTATAATAAATGAGGAAAATGCTTTCAGAGAGTGTCAACTCCTTGCTTACAAATGATCAGGATGTCGAGGAAATGTGGAATGTCTTAAAATGCGAAGTTTTAAGAAGTTATGGACGAATGTATTCCAAAGACTAATTGTAGCCAAAATAAAATGCTTAAACCACTTTGGATGAATGATAAAGTACTTAAATGATTAAAGAAAAAATATAATCTTTTTCAAAGGTATTTATTGACGAAAGATGGGAAAGAATACAGTAAATATGCAAGAATGCGAAATAAGAGCAAAATGAAATCAAATCAACAAGAAAAGTTTTATGAACGTAAAATAGCAGAACAATGTAAAAAAAATCCCAAATGTTTTTGGAAATACGTGCAAGAACGTACAGCGACGAGAGATGAGGCCCTCCGTCGGGAAGAGTTAGATAGACAGGAAGATCTGCATAGGGAAGAGCGCAGAGAGGAGGCTGCTAGACAGGAAGCTCTGCGTAAGGAAGAGGCTACACTGCGTAGGGAAGAGGCTGTCAGACAGGAAGCTCTGCGTAAGGAAGAGGCTACGCTGCGTAGGGAAGAGGCTGCCAGACAGGAAGCTCTGCGTAGGGAAGAGGCTGTCAGACAGGAAGCCTCCGTAGGGAAGAACTAGACAGGATGGAGGCTCTGCGTAGGGAGGAGATGGAACAACTTCTTTCGCGGTCTCCCGCATCTGTAAATCAGGGGGTTGATCGACAGGCAAGTGATAGAGTTAGAGGCCAAAATTAAAGCTTCCAGAGTTCAGACCTAGTGAGGACATTGATATGTTCTTAGAGCATTTTGACAAGGTTGCTAGTTCATACCAATTGTCTGAGGAACAAAAGGCCATGCACCTTTTTTCTGGATTATCAGGTGCTGCAAGGGAGTGTGTGCTCACTCTAAATGAAGGTGCGTCTTTGCAGACATGCAATTGGCTCTGCGTAAACGTTTCACCTTACCCCAGAGACGTTTCAGGAGAAAATTCAGGTCCATGAAAAAGAATAACGATGAGACCTTCGTGCAGTTTGGAGATAGGCTGCGCAAACGCTAGGGTACTGGCGTCAGTTGGCTAAGCTGGAGCTTGAGGATCTGATTCTCATCGAACAGCTCACCAACACCGTGTCCCAGAGTTGAGGATCCGTATAGGCGAGACAGCACCCCAGGATTTCGCGGCTGCGATTCATACCGCCGAGGTGTTTGCTGAAGCTCGTAGAGCTTATGGGCATCGCCCAGATACGGACAGGAAGACCCTCGCTGGGTTTTAGTGGCAATTTAAAGGGGCCGACGATGCTAGCGGGTCGAACAAGGCAGGCAGTTCATCGGGGACCTCAGCACCCCGACTGTGTTTCCTTTGTGGTCGTCCCGGCCACATTAGGAAAGATTGCCCTTAAAGCCGCCAGTAGTCATGGGGCTAGTCCTTCCCAGCGTCCTCGTGCCTCGGCTAACGTGGGGTCCATCCCAGCTTCTGGTGGTACAGAGTGTCCAGTGTTTCTTTCTGTTGTTGGTTCATCCTTGGTCGACACCATCAGGGATTCGGGGAGCATCAACGCTCTTTGTTGATAAGGATTTGGTTTCCCCTGAGGCTCAGCGAGGCGCCAGTTATGATGTGTGCGGGTTGGAGGTGGTTTTACCTCCCCGCGTCCTTCTGTACTCATTTCTATCTCCACCCCCTACTTCTGTGGCGAAGTATGGGCCATCGGGTGGAGCGACCTCTGTATTCCCTTCTCATAGGGAATACCATCACCTTTGCAGCGGACGCAGTCAGTCTGTGTTAATCGATTTGCCCGGCAGGCGGGTGGTGTTAACCACC
>CM031612.1:77861675-77871675 GCA_018398815.1 Conus ventricosus
CCCCTTAGCAGAAAAGGTGCAAAGGCTAATTAACGAAATAAGGCAAATCATATACCAAAGTTAGGACTAGAACCTCCCGAAACTATATACCCATGATTTGAAGTAAAAGATGACCATTTGTATGTGAAAAACAAGCAAGGACAACTTTTTCAGCTTACACATTAACGAGACTCATCAAGTTTGTAGGCATGGGTACAATCAAAAAACACCTTCAGGTGGAAGTTCGAAATCGTCTTGGCCTTACTAAACCAGAATTAAATAAGGAGGCAGTTGCTAAACTTCAAAACACACTACAGGAACTCCCAACAGATAACCAAATGCAAAACATGGAACTTCAAGATTTAAGTCAAACAGCAGACAAAATAATAAATTCAATAGAAGCAGAAACCAGTTTGTCAGAAGAAACAGTACCAAAAACAATAGAAGCAGAAACCAGTTTGTCAGAAGAAACAGTACCAAAAACAATAGAAGCAGAAACCAGCTTGTCAGAAGAAAACAGTACCAAAAACAATAGAAGCAGAAACCAGTTTGTCAGAAGAAACAGTACCAAAAACAATGATGTTTCTTTATTGCCTATAAGAGAATTATTAGCCCTTAATCGTACTTTAGGAACCTTCAGAGGCGAATTAATAAACAATTTAGCAAAACTGACTGAACTAAAGAAGGATATAGAAAAAGAAAAAGAAAAACTCGCTGATGCTGACGAGCGCCAACTTAGGGCGTGATGATAAAGAAAGGATAGAACAAAGACTACATGAGTTTAATATAGAAAGATTAGCTAGACTAGAAGTGTTGAATACTAACCGAGAACAATTACAAACTCAAGTGAGCAAAATAAGAGAAACTATCCAAACAAATTTATATGAAAACACAACGCTAGCAGAACGAATACGAACACTGTTTAGAGAGCAGGGAGTCACATTAGCAAGCGTTATAACAGCCTTAGGATTTGCAAAAGTACACTGGTGTTGGCTATTACAGGTGTGGTGGCCAAAGTCCAGTGCCTCCCCCGCCATCGCCTCCATCGCCTCCTGATAAATCATGGGTAAAAAAACAGCTTGATCATCTGCAGGTTATTAAAAAATTAGCCGTAAAGCTATAGACTCTTTACCAGGTATATTAGGGGGCGTTGTTAGCTGGCTTTTGTCTACGCAAGCAAAGTAGTTGGCTTTATGGCTGAGCACTTATGGGCATTAGTTCTCTTAATAGTTGGGTTAACTCTTTAGTAAAATAAAGAAGGAGTAATCCTAGGCCAGTTAATCCAACAACTAGCGCTGTCTTTTCATATTCGGGTCATTATTTTTTTGTGTTCTTCAACGGTCTTTGGCTTGGGCCACGGGGATTGGATGACTTAAATCTTGGGGGTCATCTTGTTTTTTTATTGTTTGTAATATTACTGGCTCAGAATTATTTCGTTTTTTTCCGACCTTTTGTTCATTGCCTGCCACAAGGATTTCATTATTGTAGTTTATTATTGTTCCTATCTGGAGTCTGAGGTCAGAAGGTAGCATGTATAAACCAGTGCCAACAGCAAAGTCCTACTTTCGATCTTGCGTATTGTAAAACATTTTGGTACCTTTTAATACATTGAAGGTAAATCAACTGTAGAATTAATGGCGTCCTCTAAATTTGCCAATACTGTTTTTGTGCATCAAAGCCAGTAGAAGGATCAGTTATGCTCGATCTTGCCTGGCTTGCGAACCTAGCAAACACCAAACGTAAGTACGAATAGAGTCGTTTATCGTTTCTATTCCTGCTTTAGTTAGGCCCTTAGAAGTGTCTAAGATAAATGATTGTCCATGCTGATTTATGCTCTTTGTCACGGTCAAAATTCAACACAACCAAAGTGTGGTCCGTCGCCGGCCACTTCAACTGACATAAGTCCAAACGCAGACATCTTGGCGCCACGAGACGGGCCCATGGTTCAGATCCAGCCAATTAAGCATAGGGGAGAGGCTCCACAGAGACGGTCTGTCCGGCTAGACGGACTAAGCAGCTTTGACCGACGCCTCGATGTCTAGCGAACGAGTCCGTAGCGCCTGGCTCAGGCTCATCTAGCCAATTTGTGGAACCAGCGCCATTGTTAGTCGGACGTCGCAGGTTAAAGCAGGAAAGGGAGAGGGAGAAGGTAGTGTGTGGTGGGGGTGAAATCTAGCTAATCAATGAAATGACCAATTGACCACCACAGAGAGTAAGGCGTGTAGGCGTGACTGTCATGATTTGAATATCCAATGGAATTAGAGGGAGATAACTTCGGGTATCAGGGGTAAAAATACTGACCAATGGTACTCGCCCTTTTTGGACAGATCGGAACGGAATAAGAAGGATGTGAGAGTGAGAGAACGGCAGAACGAGGGGGAGAACAAACAGAGAGACAGAGAGAGAGAGAGAGAGTTCTGGGGTGTAGTCTCTGCAGGAGAAAGGCAGAGAGATGAGAGGAGTGAAGTTTGAGCATTAGCACCAGATATAGTCTGCAAAGGGAGGACTAAAGAGAGATGTGGAAAGAGAGAGTTGCTAACTAATGAAGAGAAAAAGAAAGAAAAGAAAGGAAAAGAAAAGCAACCATGTCCATTTAATAGAGCAGACTAGGAGAGAGAGAGAGAGTGCAATGCGTTAATGCAGGAAGAAAGAAAGGAGAACAGATCGATGTTGATAGTCACTGTTCTATCTGAACCGGGGGTTCGACCTCATACTTGGCCAGCGCCACTTTCATCGGCAGTCCAACCTGACCAACGCCAGCAGTCCAGCCTGACCGGTGCCAGCAGTCCAGCTTGACCGGTGCAAGCAGACCAACACCAGTGCCAGCAGTTGTGTCGTGTTGTGAAAGTGACAGTGAGAAAGAAAAAAAAGGAAAAGGAAAAGACAGTGATTCGTGAATAGTTAAGATCACCTGGCCAGGTAAAGTAGAAATCTATTTATACCCGGGTTAGTTAATGATGTTTTAGATAAATGATTTTGTGAAGTTCAGGAAAGAGAGAATGTTTTATCTCATTTGATTCCATATGCATTGATGTTTCGTTCTATGATCATGTGTAGTAAAGTTATAGACTTTACTAGTGGTTTGATGTGACGAATGCAATGATATATGAATGAGATTGTAAGCAAGCTGTGAGTGTGTTTGGGCTGTGCGCTAGTCCTTCCTCCATCGACATCACCCGAGGTTGACACTCTTGCTCTATGGACCCGAGGTGAACGCCTGTGCCTGAAGAGAAAGATTGTAAGGAGGTTTCCATCATAGTTATACTTTCTGTGCACGCCCCAAAAATAAGGGGTGCCTAAGCCATGATTAAAGGTCCAAACTTTTGTCTAAATCTTCCAAACATTAATAAAATTCGTTTACAGAATCCTTTCAAAAGCCTTCATGTCAAATTCTGTTGCTGAATGGATTAAACGGTTGTCATTTGGTAAGGGTGCTTGCAGTTCATCAAAATACGTCTAAAGGTGTAATAAAAATGAATTGTACACTGACCTCACCAAAGGATGGGGAAATGATTTAAATGATCAGCATACGATACCCACACCCAGTTGATGCACAAAAAAACAGAAAAGTTTAACTGGTTCTGATAAAACTGCATCGGATGACTGACCACACTTTCGCGATGTAGCCCTTTTTTAAAATAGGGGGGTTAAAAATATTTTTTTAAATTTGGCGTACTCACCTTTACTTGAAAGGTGTCATTCTGGTCACAGAAATGACAAGGGCGTCAGTTTTAATTTTAAGATTGTAGTGCGGCCCAAAAGAATATTTTGCATCAGTATATTTAAAAGCGCCATTTTTAATTTGTTTAAAAAAATGTTTGTAACAATAACCAAATCAAGACATCCTTCGTTTTTAGAGTATGCTATTGATAAAAGAATGCGGAACCCGAATGATTGCACTCCATGAAATTTTTTACAAAGTCGTATGGTTTAATATAACTGAATCCAAGAAGAAGAATAAGATTAAAAAAGTTGACAATAGAGAAACTAGTTAGAAATTAAAAATACCTGATGGTTATTACGGGTTTTTCTCATTAAAAGAAGCCCAAAGAGTAACTTAAAACATTACTCCAAACTTAACAATGCAAATCTGAAAACAATGGTTAACATTCAAACCTGAAAAAAAAAAGTAGGTTTCATTTTTGATGGTGAGCTAGCTATAAATGTTGGCTTTACCAACAGCCAAACGAGACATCATAGTTTTTAGTGTTTTCCCCAAAACAAAACTACTTTGAGGGAGAAATCCGCTCGATCTTGCAATTACATTCATTACTCTATGTTCTTTGGATGAGCTGAGCACTGATGAAAACTTATAAGATGGAAGGCCCTCAAATGTTTTAAGAGCTCTTCCATCAGGGAAAGCTGCATATTGCGATTATGAAATTATACAATCCCTAATTTACAGTTTAAAAAATTAGCTTGTGGAAGTCAGATCATTTAATATAAAGATCACAGACAAAAACAGGGAAAGTTGTAAAATGTGATAACCTGCACATTGTTTTGGAAATAAAATAATAAGTTGTACTAAAATAATGTCACGAGGACCAGAAGAACCGGGAGTTACATTAGCGCCTGTAAGGTTAAAAACCTTTGAATTAAAAGACCTTGCAGACGTTGCGGACTTTGAACAGAACGGGAGATAGGTGCTTGGGATGGTTTTTTAGTACACTAAAGATGGTGATTATAAACGCAAAGAGGGGTTTGTTGAGAAAAAAAAAGTTTCCAAAACTAGAACAACAACGCAATGTAAAAAAAAATAAGCTGCCAGTATGAAAAAAAAAATTTTTGAAAACCTGACACAAATGGCCCTTAGAACCAATTTAGAAGGGACAAAAAATTTTGAATTAAACCCCTTTACTTTTTTTGGGGCCTAAAAAAATTTTTCAAAAAAGCTTTCAACTCGCCCTTTACTGTAAGCAAAGCCAGAGGACAAATTTTGGGAAAGAGTTTGAAAAAACGCCGTAGGGGAAAAAAAGACTCCTCCACAGAAGAGAAACGTTTTAAAGGAAGTTCTACAAAATTACAGTTCTTCCCACAAGGAAATTGGGGAACACGTTCAAAATGATATTGAATTTCTGTCTTTAAAGATGTGGAAGGGATGGGGTTGTGGGCGTTAGTGACTCCTTATAAAGGAATTAATATTAGGGCAAAACTTAGACGTTAAACGCTAAAAATTACCATCGTCGTTCTCACAAGGGAGGAATTTAAAACCAAAAACAACAAGCAACAAAAAACTGTTGACTTAAATAGAAACAATCTTACAGACTGATTGGGTTAAATTTTCACATTTGGCCTCATAGGGGTTTTTTAAGAACAAGTTTTGACGGGGGAGATGAAAAAAAAAAACGGATTTTAATTTAAAATTTGTTAAAAACTTGGAGCAGACAATTTGGGGGTCAATGCCGATGTTAAAAAATAAAAAAAATCCCCCATTGTTCAATGAAATTTGGGGGGCGACTGGCTGTGGAAAAAAAAATTTTTGCCCGACCTATTACAAACAGTTATCGTTAAAAATTTTTTCATAAGTAAATTTTTTGCCCAACACTTAAAAGGAACAAAGCAATAATGATAAAGGGTTTTTATGGGCGGAGAGACATTAAAATTTAAATTTAAACCCCCAATAAGCAAGGATTTTAGAACACTTTTATAAATTGTTTGAGGGAACGCAGACACTATTTTTTTAGATGACTGTTCACGAAAAAGGGGATTTAAAAAAAGAAAAACCTTTTTCAAAACTGGCTTTCAGTGGAAGAAAGCTGGGGTAATGTGTTGGGTTTTTTTTCAAAAATATAACTCCGTTTTTAAAAAACTTTAGAAACAATTAAAGACGTAGTTTTTTATTTCACTGAAAAACAGACGCATTTGAGAATTATGCGTGAAAAAGTGTTTTTGAAAATGTCAGGAAAAACACGGGTTTAAACAAAAACAAAATCTGAAAATTTATAAAATTTGTATTGAAACGGAAACCCACACATAAGTTTGTTTTTAGAAAATCGTTTTTTTTTTGGTCATTGAAAGAGAATGTGTGATGGATTATTATTTTTAATTCGTTGTTGAAGAGAGAACATAAAATGTTTTATTATAGCCCACAATCGCCCGAAACGGTTGAGGGCGGTTGTGGGCTAGAATGAACATTTTACTGTTCCTCTCTTCTTTCTCTCTCCTCTCTCTCATCTCTCTCTCTCTCTCTCTCCTCTCTCTCTCTCTCTCTCTCTCTTTCCCCTCTCTCTGCACTCTCTCTCGTCTCTTAGTCTCTCTTCATCTTCTGTCTCATTCTTTCTCTCTCTCTTTCTCACTCTCTCTCTCCTCTCCTCCTTCTCTCTCTCCTCTCTCTCTCCTCCCTCCCTCCCCTCTCTCTCTCTGCTCTCTCTCTCTCTCCTCTCTCTCTCTCTCTCTCTCTCTCTTCTCTCTCTCTCCTCTCTTGTCTCTCTCTGTCTTAACAAAGGAACAGTGGTTTCAGCATTTTAGTAAAGTATTTAATTCTGATTATACTATGCAAGATTTAGACAACTTTCATGAAAGCATTAATTATGCAGATACAGAGAGTCAAGATTATGATATTTCTGTCCTGGAAACAGAAATTTCTGAAAGTGAAGTCAGGGATGCCTTGAGGGCTTTAAAGAATAATAAGGCTGCTGGACCAGATGGACTATGTAGTGAGTTCTTTAAATGCGCTGATACTCGAGTTATTCCTTTTCTTACAGTATTCTTTAACAAACTGTTTGACTCAGGACTGTTCCCTAGTGATTGGTCAGAAGCTTTAATACAACCGATATTTTAAAAAGGTGATATTAACCTTCCAGACAATTATCGGGCATTTCACTTTTAAACATAGTGGGAAGTTATACAGTTCCGTCCTAAATAAAACGACTAACCCTGTGTGTAGAAAATAAAAAATATAATTAGTGAAATGCAAGCTGGCTTTAGAAGAAATACAGCACAATAAAACCATATCTATACTCTATTTGCCCTAGTTAAAAAAAACAATTATCTAATAACCAGAAATTGTATATTGCATTCATTGATTTTAAAAAAGCATTTGATCTTGTTGACAGACATTTACTATGAGATACTGAGAAAAAACGGAGTAAATGGAAAATGTTAAGCATTAAAAAGTATGTATTCCGTGGTTTTAAAGCAAGAGTACGCTGTAAAAATGACCTTACAGACACCTTTTTCTGTCCACAAGCTTAAAACAAGGAGATATATGCAGCCCCATTTTATTTTCTCTATTTATTAATGAACTGACAAAATGAAATAATTTCTAAGGGCAAACATGGCATTCCATTAGCACCTGACTTAATAGAAATCCTAATAATGTTATTCGCTGATTTATATCATTCTGTTGGGGTATACAATTACTGACTCCAACAACAGCTCAATATTTTAAAGAACACCCGCAGGTAAACTTAGGCTTACTGTCAAACTAGAGAAATCTAAAATAGTAGTGTTCAGGAAGGGGGGATATCTTGCAGTCCGTGAAAAATGGTTTTATGGTTATGATAAAATAGAAGTTGTTAACCAGTATAAATACTTAGGTATTATTTTTTCAACTGGGTTAACGTTTTCTTACGCGCTTGATGACATGGCATCACGAGCAAAAAAGTGTGTTTCTATGTATACTAAAAATCTTATGGAAACTTGGTAACCATTGTCCTCGTTTATTTTTTAAGCTATTTGATTGTCAGGTACAACCAATGCTCACTTATGGATGTGAAGTTTGGGGCCTTGTAAGCCGATCACAGCGTAATAGAAAAAGTACATTTATTTGCAATTAAAAGATTTCTCAACGTCAGCATACAAACACCTAGTGCTTTAGTATACGGCGAAACAGGGAGATACCCGTTAGATATAACAACTAGAACTAGATGTATTAAATATTGGCTTAAACTTCTGAAAATGCCTCAGAATCGTCTCCCCAATAAAGCTTATCAGACACTCTTTAACTTGCATTGTAGAAACAAAAATAATTGGGTTTCTTCCGTTTGTTTACATTGTACTAATCATGGATTTGGCTTTGTGTGGGAAAGTCAGGGGTCGGAAATGATAGAATTTTCTTACAAGAATTTCAACAAAGATTAATTGATTGTTTTCGCCAAGGATGGAATAGTCAAATTCAATCTAAACAGCGATTTGAATTCTTTTCCTCTATCAAGTCATCACATAGCTTTCTCATTTTCTATCTGAAATGAAAAATATAAGTTTACGTAAACCAATAATTAGATTCAGATTAGGTGTATCATGTCTGAAACCCCCACCGTTTTCGCTTCTCAAAGGCACAAACAGATCACACTTGTCCCTTTTGTCCCAACACAAACGAATGTGAGTATCATTTTCTCCTTAAATGCCCAGATATCATGCTCTACGAGAGCAATTTTTGCCAAAGAAATTCTTCGTCAACCCCACGGTTTTTAAAATGTCATTACTATTGGGAAGCCCCAAACATACTTTTGGTCTTGCTAATTTCATTGCCAGAGCATTTGAACTTAGAAATTCAATCAACACTTAGTTTTTTGTGTGTTTGTGTGTGTGTGTGTGTGTGTGAGTGTGTGTGTGTGTGTGTGGTGTTGTGTTCTCTTCCCAACTTCCCGTTATTTAGTTCCTTTTAAAAAATACAGATTTTTTCCCACCTCCCTTTAACAACGATCCTATTCATTCTCTGTCATGT
The DNA here is from genome assembly GCA_018398815.1 of Conus ventricosus. Lineage (NCBI taxonomy): Eukaryota > Metazoa > Mollusca > Gastropoda > Neogastropoda > Conidae > Conus > Conus ventricosus. Next base: position 77,870,323 of record CM031612.1, read on the forward strand.
ATTGTGAGACACCTTTTTGAAATACATGCAGATATTATAACTGCATGCTGTACTCACTGTATTATGTCCCGTGTTTTCCATGATATGTACTATGGTTTTTGCATCATATTTCATGTTTCCCATATGAATTATGCTCATTGTACTATGTCCTTTGTTTCTGATCCCTCCTTTTTCCCGTATGACATGGGCAAATGGCCTTGTTCATTAAACTTTCGTTGTTTCGTTGATCGTTGATCGTTGATCGTTGTCTCTCTCTGTCTAGTAGTAGACTTTATGAAAGCATTTGATATCGTTGACCAGTCTTCTACTTGAGAAATTAAAGATCTATGGCCTAACTGACAACGCTTTGGAACTTCTATCTTCATTTCTCATCAGACAGGAAACAGTGTGTTTCGGTAAATAGATCAAATTCTTCATTCTACTGTTAAGTACGGCGTCCCTCAAGGCTCAGTCCTTGGGCCAATACTATTTTCTGTATATATAAATGATCTACTCTGTTTTTTTACAACTTTATGTGAGATGTTTGCCGATGATACCACTATCCACACCTGTCACGATCGATTAGATAACATTTTTATCTCCTTACAAGAAAGTATCAACAAGTTATCTGAATGGTCTGAACTCAATCATATGCGACTCCACCCCCAAAAAACTAAATACTTATTAATTTAAATTACTACCAGGCAAAAACGTCAAAATCTTTCTTGTAGCAATCATTACCTTTGTATTAATGGCGAAAATCTCGAGGAAGTTGATCACCATAAGATCCTAGGTGTTATTATTGATAACAATCTGTTATGGTCGAATCATATTGCGTTAGTATGTAAAAATGTGTCCAGAAAGATTTACCAGCTTTCCAGAATAAAACACTTTTTTGATCAACATAGCCGTAAGTTTGTCTTTCATGCCTATGTTGAATCTTACATAAACTATGCCTCAACAATATGGGATTCCGCAAGTGATAATATTTTAAAACCTTTATTCAGTTTACATAGACGTGCCATTAAACTGATCCTCCTGAAGTCCTCCACCCCTACTTTTCTCAGAATATAAACATTTAGAAATTCTGCCTCTAAAATGGAAGCTAGTTTACAACAAAGCTCTCTTTATGTTTAATATAATGTCCGACCGTGCCCCAATGGCTTTGAAAAATGATTCGAAATGAAGAAGATTCGTCAGTTTACAAGATAAAAGTACCTCTTCCGAGAATCGATCTGTTTAAATCAAGCTTGTTGTACTCTGGTGGCTGCTTATGGAATTCTGTTATAACTTCATTCGATGTAAATACAAGCCTCCGAGTCTTTTAAAAACAAATATCAAACACCCCTTTATGACGCAATACATGAACAGCAT
>CM031612.1:77881675-77889175 GCA_018398815.1 Conus ventricosus
ATTTTGAGAAGCATTTATTTTATTTTCCACCATCCACCCACTGAGCACATACTGTTTTAGTTTTAGGCGTCTTAACTGCCACTGCAGATATGAATGCTTATCTCCCCCTAGTATCCTCTGAACTAAGACATAAAGCAAGACTTTGGTTTATAATTCAAAATATGATATATATAAATATATATATATATATAAATATATATATATATATATATAATTCCTCTTTCATTAAACAAAATTGTCCAAAAATTGAATAAAAAACAGGGGGAGGAGGAAGAGGGAGCACACGAAAGAACATAGTTGAAGAAAAAAGAGGGGCATTAGAATACAAATGTAAGAAATATAAAATACATTGATATTGCCATGAAACCATCGTAATCTTGTCTTGAAAACTGAAGGAAACGAGCTGCATCAAACTGAAACGACAGTATGGAAGGAACAACACAAACAGGGTGTTGGGAACTTTTGAGAGACTGTTTTGGTGCAAGGGAGGTCAAAATGGTGTCAACAGTCAGAGTGGTCAAGTACGACAACAGTTAAGAACACGAGCATGTCAGTCCGTGCGTGCATTACAGCAGCTAACAAATGGTGCCGAAAGCCTTTGCTCGGAACATCTACCGAATGTAGGCTCCACGAGCTAAGCAGACAACAGCAGTGGAAGAAAACCAGGCAGGCTACCAGTTCCTCCTATCATAAAGACCAGAAACAATAGTGGTGTTGACGCAGGCTTGTGAAGCATGTGGGCCGACCCATCTGTAAGTCTATCAGGACCTCTTCTTCTTCAGTAGGTGCTGTTTTGTATGGCTGCCCCAGTTCCTCATTACTGATTCACTTTGGCCATGCGAAACGGAAGATCCGATGCGAGGCAAGTGGTTGTTGAAAGTCCTGGATTCTTGTCATGCGGTGACGATGGGTTTCCAGGTTACTCTTCAGGCGGTGAACCGATGGGTTTCCCAGTTCCCTTCATGCGGGTGACGATGGGTTTCCAAGTTCTTGTCATGGCGTGACGATGGGTTTCCAGGAGCCTTCTTGAGCTGAGAATAAAGGGGCCTCACAAAGGACCTCAAAGTCCTCACCTTGAAATTGGTTGTCACGACTTGGATCCCCAATGTTCTGCAGCGAAAATAAAAGCTGCCCTGCTTGAAAGACAAGGCAAAATCCGTAGATTTACATAGTGTTGCAATGATATAAGTTCGGCAAATGATAGTGATACAGCAATTTGAATCGTCCATTTCCAGAAAAATGAACAAAGCTAGATTGTGCTGTGACGGGTCCTCAAACAGTTATTAATGTTTGTGCATCTGGAGTTAGTGAGTCAAGATGTATTGTAGACACCCATATTCATTTTCCCACATTTTATTAAGTTGACATCAGAAGTTAATTCATCTCAGAAAATGTGGATACACGGTTTATAAAGATTTTCCCCGGAGATATTCACTCTGATTTAAATGATGATATGGAATAAATATCTAATAGCCTACAACAGAATTGCATTGAAAGTATATAGAGTCGTCGCAAACCCTAATTTTTGTGTATGAAAAAATGATTTCTACATAATTATTAGCATAGTCTCCTCAGTTCGTTATAGGTTACTTTTAACACGAATGCAGTCTCATAGGTTCCCCCATAAAGATAACAGATCTGCGAGTTGAGTCTGATTCCAAAATACAAAATCAGCTTTTGAAGTAACCATCAAAGCTTGATCAAATTGGAGAAGCTTAAAACAAGTGTATTGTTACCGATGACGAGGCCAAAAATGATCAAATTGGAAAGCTTAAAACAAGTGTAGTGTTTTACCGATCACGAGCCAAAATACAAGCGAACGCACAAATCAGCGCACGTAACGCTTACTTAAAACGCAATAACCAAAAGAGACAAATGAGCTATTACAAATATGCCTTTATACCAAATGTCGCAAACAGCAGACCTAAAAAAAAAGAAGAACAAAATCATTCTCCCCAGCTAGTGCACAGCCGGCATGAGTATGCATCAATAAAATTCATTAAAACCCACAGATATTGAACGACAGCAGATGGCATGGTCTTGTTCAGGATATCTATAGAATGCTAAACCCAATGCACGTTTTCAGAGAATTTGCCTATGCAATTTTACGAGACAAATGAGATACATACTTTAAAGACATGTCAAGTTTGGTATTTTGGATATATAGTTCATCATTTTGTTATCAGAGAGCTGAGTGAGAGTAATCTCCTGTTCCTATATGTCTGTTGATAATCAATTTCATTGACCATTTAGCCTGGAACACGATGATGTCGGGTCAAGGAGTTTTGTCCACAGAAATGGTTAGAAACAACGATTCTAGTACATGTTGAATATGTTCCATGGGCATGAAGAAAATTAAAAAAAAAACCTTTTAAATCATCAGCAAAGTTTTTTGGTGTAAAGCCTTAAAAGCACAGACTTTGTCGAACATTTGTATCTTTTTTCATCAGTGTGTCCCAGAATGATGTTTATGTATGCTAGCAATAGCAAATCATGAAAATGTGGAGTGAACAAATTTGGAAGTATATTTGAAGGCATCTTCGACCTGAAGGTCCCAGCAGGGAGAAAAGGGGTGTTGTGGGGAAATGGGGGCAGAAGGCATCTTCGACCTGAAGGTCCCTGCTGGGAGAAAAGGTGTTTGGTGGAATGGGGGCAGAAGGCATCTTCGACCTGAGTCCCTGCTGTAGAAAGGGGGGTGAGTGGGGAAATGGGGGCAGAAGGGCATCTTCCGACCTGAAGCCCAGCAGGAGAAAGGGTTAGTGGGGAAAGGGGACAGGGAGCACTACGGGATCAGAGAGAGAAGCAGGCATCAGTAGATGAAGTGAAGTCAGAAAGAGAACCTGATTGTGGGATAGAGAGAGAGAGAGAGAGAGAGAGAGAGAGAGAGAGAGAGAGATAGGGAGAGAGAGAGATGAGAGAGAGAGAGCTAAGAGAGAGACACAGAGAGAGAGAGAGGGATTGTGGACGGTGGTCATAGTGGATGTCGGTTTATGCTTAAATCATGTTCTCTTGGTAGGACAAAGTGAACCTCGATGCAAATGGAATTTCGTGGGGCGAGACGAAGACTACAACTAGACCAGTAACTTTGTAGGTGACTATCTCTCTCAGTATTTCAGTCTTACTGGTATGCCCCAGTCTGTCTGTCTGTCTGCCTGTTTTCCGTCCTGTCCTGTCTGTCAGACTACTGACAGCCTGTCACTCTCTATTTCCTCTCTCTCTCTCTCAGTCCTCCTCTCTTCTTCACTTCACTCTCTCGTCTCTCTCTCTCTCTCTCGCTCCTCTCCATACAGCCTCTCTCTCTTTTCTCTTTTCCTCCTCTCCTCCTCTCTCTCTCTCTCTCTCTCTCTCTCACGCCACACGTCCTCCTCTCCCATCGTTCCTCTCCTCTCTCTCACTCTCACTCTCTGGTTGTACTGCATGTACTCCCCTCCCTGTATTACCATGGAGTGATAAGGGAGAGAACACCATGGTGCAAAGTGTAAAGAACGCTAATTTATGAAAGTGCGATCTTTGGCAGATGATGTTGCCCTACTGTCTGAGAGAAATCGAAGGTCCCAGACACAAAAATGTAAGGCCATATAGGCCATATCACCTTTCCATAGTAAATGTGTAATAAGAGCACATTATGTTACGCATTAAGGTGAATAGATAGCCAGAGTTAGCAGAACAGGAATGTTAGACGTTAACGAACAAATTGTTTAAACCTGTTTTCGTGTTTTGTTGTTGTTGTTGTTGCTATTGTTGTTGTGGCGATGTTGTATTTCCAATATTTTTTATTCTTTATTTCTTTGTCTTAAGCCTCTGATGTAGACCCCCCCCCCCCCGCCCTTTCCCCATAGCTCCTCCCCCTTCCCTGCCCCCCTCTCACACTCTCCACGCTTTCTCTCTGACGCTCTCTGTACTCTGTTTCACTCTCTCTCACTGCCCTCTCTCTCTCTCTCTCTCTCTCACCTGACCTCTCTTCTCTCGTCTCTCTCTCTCTCTCTCCTGTGTGTTCAATACACACGCACTCACTCACTTCACGCACACCCACATACACACACATAAACACACACTAACACACACACACACACACACACACACAACACACACACAGCACACACAACACACACAACACACACATCGAGCATAGAAAGAGACAGAGAGAACCGAACCGAACGACGAACGAAAAATTGTTTAATGAGGGAAAAGAATAAGCACCAGTCAGTGGCTTTTTTTCATCCAGTCCCTCAAACAATAAAAAACCAGTGGTATGAAATACATTGCATCCAAGCTGCATATAAACTCATAAACAACAATGAATACATGGCAATTTAGAAATCAGAGAATCACAATATAACTAGAGGAAGAGAGTGTGGGAGAGAGGAGGGATGGAAAGCGACTCAGAGAGAGAGAGAGTGGGGACATGGAGACACAGAAGTAAAGAGACGGAGTCCTCTGACACAAAGAGAGACAGAAGAAAAGGAAGAAAGAAGAAGAAAAGTAGATAAGAAGAAGAAGAAGAAGAAGATGAAGAAAGAAGAAGATGAAAAAAGAATAACTAAGGCTAAAGAGGAGGCAGTAGGAGGAGGAGAAGAAGCATATAAAAAAATAGGCACATGACAAACTACAATGAAGAAGAGTGGTAGAAACAATCAAGTCGTCGAGAGAGAAATAGAAGGGGTGGGGGGGGGGGAGGTGGTGAAGAAAACATTAAAAAGAGTTTTCCAAACCACCATCAGACTGAGTGCCGCGCAGTCCTAGGTACCCAAGAAATTTTGTCAAGGTTTGACCCGGTCCCTTTGCTCAGGCATACAGAATATGATCACTGAACTGTGAAGGGTACTTACACGGCCCCCCCTCCACCTGCCCACTCACCCTCCGTCCGCCCCATCCCCCCCCGATCCCCCTCCCCCTCCACAAGCGCTCTCTCTCTCTCTCACTCTCACTCTCTCGCTACTCTCACTCTCCTCTCGTTCCTCTTCGCTCATCATTTCTCTCCCTCTTCTCCTCGTCTCTTCCTTCTCTCTCTCTCTCTCCAGTTTCCTCCCTCAGTATAGTCAGCTTTTACTGTGGCGGATGAACAAACTTGAGTGGCGGAAAAAAGCCGACATTCAAGCCTTGATGGCACTTGACTTACCGCAGCTTGCTTTTCTTCCTAGTAAACACATTGGAATCCGCAGATTGACGCGGTTCCATGCTCAGGGGATGCAAGCTCAGTCTCCGACTCATTCGGTCCTTTTGATAGCTGTGTAGTGAGGGAAGCGCCGGGAGAGTGGAGGGCTTGAGAGTGGGGTGGGGGTAGGGAGGGATCGGAATTTGAGCAGAGCATGGTTAGGTTCAGAGAGAGTAGGCAAGAAAGAGAGGAAGAGGAAGCAGAAAGAGAACAGGAGTGGAGAGAGAGAGGTAGAGAGAGAGAGAGAGAGAGAGAGAGAGAGAGAGAAAGAGAGGAAGAGAGAGAGAGAGAGAGAGAGACGACAGACAGACAGACAGAGAGAGAGAGAAGAATAATAGAAAAAAAGAAGAAAAGTAGACAAGACGAAGGAAAGGAAGCAGAATAGAACAGGAGATGAGAGACACAAAGAGAGAGGGAGAGAGAAAGAGAGAGAGAGAGAAGAGAGAGAGAGAGAGAGAGAGAGAGAGAGAGAAGAAGGCAAGACGAGAGGAAGAGAAGCACAGAGAGAGAGAGAAGAGAGAGAGAGAGAGAGAGAGAGAGAGAGAGAGAGAGAGAAGAGAGGAGTGAGAGGGAGAGAAAGACGGGGAGGTGACTTTGTGTCATTGAATGTAGGTTTATTTATAAATTAAGTTCTTCTTGAGTTAGGATCACGGAATCTTGATGGAAATGGAATATTTTGGGGTTTGGGGTTTACGGGGTGTCTATCTTTCTGTTTGTTCCTGTAAGTCAGTCTCTAGTCCTGGTCTGTCTGTCTTCTGTCTGTCTGTCTGCCTCACTCCTCTCACTCTCATCTCTCCTCTCTCTCTCTCCCTCTCTCTACTCTCTCTCTCTCTCCTATGTCTCTGTCTCTCTCTCCCCACCCCCACCCCCCCACCCCACTCTCGTCTCTCCTCCTCTCTCTCCTCTCTCTTCTCTCATCTCTCTCTCACCTCCTCTCTCTCCTCCATCTCTCTCTCCTCTCTCTCCTTCATCTCCCTCTCTCACTCCCTCTCTCTCTCTCTCTCGCTATGCCATGATAGTATCAACGATTTACGAAATTTTCACTGTACCTTCAACCCACCACGTAATGTTAAAGAGAATTGCAACACAATAAGATATAATTATTAATACTTTTTTCTGTGTATGATTATAGACACTTGTTAGAAATGCCTACATCTTGTATGTCCTACTCCCCTCTTTTTAAAAAAGAAATCACGATTTCCCTTATATGCTGTTCAAACACCATTCAAAGGGGTCCTTGCCTCTTACGAATTTTTTATTTAATCCATATCGCTACATTTGCTTCTGTTGACCCCCTCCCTCCCATCCCTCGCCCGCCCCACCCTTCTCTCTCTCACTTTCTCATCTCTCCTCTCTCATCTCTCCTCACTCCTCTCTCTCACTTTCTCTCTCTCTCCTCTCACTCTTACTGTCTCTCCCTCTCCCCCCCCCCCCCCTCTCTCTCTCACTCGTCTGTGATGTTCTTTACTTACATATTTCAATTTTTTTAAAGACACAGGAGGAAATTACTGTGTATAAACTTCTTGCCAGCGTTCGCGTAGATATTAGCTGAGGCAATAAAAGAGCATAGAACGTTGTCCCCACCCCCCCCCTCTCTCTCTCTCTCTCTCTCTCTCCTCTTCCTCTCTCTCAAACCTCTCTCTCTCTCTCACTCTCTCACTCTCCTCAATCTCTCTCTCTCTCTCTCCCTCCACTCATCTCTCTTCCCTTCTCTCTCTCTCACTTCACTCTCTCACTCCTACCCTCTCTCTCTCTCATCACATTCCAGTGTCCCTCCCCGCAATCCAATCAACTTTAAATATGTTTTTTATTGACGTCAAAGCGGAATCTCATCTTTGATCGTGGAATGGTATTAAGACCACTCCGACACCCATTGATCCATGTGTATATAGCTGTCTATCTATCTATCTATCTATCTATCTATCTGGGGGGGGGCTATCCTATCCCCCCCAGGCATCTACTATCTATCTATCTATCCATCCATCCATCCATCCATCCATCCATCATCTATAACACACACACACACACACACACACACACACACACACACACACACACACACACACACACACACACGCACACACACCCCACACCACACACCACACACACACACACACACACACACACACACACACACACACACACACACACCACATACCACACACACACAACACACACACACACACACACACACACACACACACACACACACACACACACACCACACACACCACACCACACCACCACCACCACCACCACCAAGCATCATTCACACCCATATTTTTACGCCCCTAACTCATATCCGTGTTTCTGACACTGTCCGAGGGTCTTGGGTGGAATCATCT
>CM031612.1:77899175-77906675 GCA_018398815.1 Conus ventricosus
CTCTCTCCCCTCTCTCCTGCTCGTTCGCTCTCTTCTCTCTGTCTGTCTGTCTGTCTCGTCTCCTCTCTCTTCTCTCTCTCTCCTCTCTCGTCTCTCTCCCCTCTCTCTCTCTTCTCTCTCTCTCTGTCTCTCTTCTCTCTCTCTTCTCTCTCTCTCCTCTCTCTCTCTCTCTCCTCTCTCTCCTCTCTCTCTCTCTCTCTCCTCTCTCTCAAGCTCTCTGTCTGTCTGTCTGTCTATCTGTCTCTGTGTGTCTCTGTCTCTTTGTGTGTCTCTGTCTGTCATGTCTGTCTGTCTGTCTGTCTTCCTCTCTCTCTCTCATCTCTCTCTCTCTCCTCTCTCTCTCTCTCTCTCTCTCTCTCTCCCCCCCCCCCCTTCTCTCTCACTGTGACAACCATCTTTTGGAATATCTATTTGAAGATTTATCCAATTCCCGTGATGATGAATGGTACATGAAGATTACATAAACTGACAATGGTGATGACAATCTCAATCGTCCCCTGTCAAAAAAAAAAAGACATTTCCATGGCTTCGGCAAACATAAAACCCCGGACAGCTGTTTGTCCAGGTAGTGAGCTCACGAATACGGCTTCCTAATCAAACTTATTTATAAGTATTATGGTTAAATACTTCAGCTCCTTATTTGATCGAGAGATAGATCCGAGTAACGGCCAGAAATCTGTTTTCTTTCCACTGTATTAAAAAGTAATGCAAACAATACGATAACTACAGAGGAATTTCGTTGTGTGATGTCTGCTGTAAACTGTACTGTTATTTGCCAGAGATTGCAGTAGTAGTTGGATGAAAAGAAGAACGTAGGAAAATATAAAGAAACACTATTCTATTGTTGAGCACGTATTCATATTGACGGCGTTTATTTCAAAAACAGGTTTGTTTAAATCGCGGATTATAAGTCGCATTTCTTGATTATGAGAAGATTCTGATTCAGTTAACAGAACTGTACAGCGGCCTATCCTGCTTGAAGGTGGTGTTCATGGAAAAAACCTCATTAATATGTTGTAAGTGTCTACGTCGTGCAAAGGCAAGAGTGTGATCTTGTCGCCCAGGGTTTTAATTTATTTATATGTAATAAATGAAGTGACGCTGAGAAACATTATGGAAGACAACATGAAACAGTACCTGGACTTCCAAATTTTCTAAAACACTTAAAAAGAATCGCTACTTCTCACGTATAAACGTAACATACTAAATAGCAGAATGTAGAACAGGTCAATATCATGCGGTGAGGGAAAGACGGGCATGATTAGATTCGTAATGCCTCTTCTCAATGTATATGAATATGTAAGTAGAAACTGTGTTTTCGAGGACATAGCCGGCAGAACTGAACATGCATTATTGTGTACACTGAAGTGATCATCATTGCCAATCCCTTTGTCTCTCCACTTTGAATTTCTCAGTGTGCGGATGTATCCCCAAACGTGAATTTGATGTCTGCACACATTGCATGTTTGTACTTAACGTATACCTTCACTACCCCCACCCACCCCCATTCCATTCCGTCCCCCTAGGCTTCCCCTACCGCATTCTGTCTATGTGGGCTAGAGCATATGTAATAGAAAGCTACTTCAGCTTATGCTATACCTTCAAAATTAAACATTTTCTGACCCCCCCCCCCCCCACCTCCTCTCTCTCTCTGTCTCTGTCTCTGTCTCTCTCTCGCTCTCTCTCGCTCTCTCTCTCGCTCTCTCTCTCTCTCTTCTCTCGCTCTCTCTCTCTCTCTCTCTCTCTCTCTCTCTCTCTCTCTCTCTCTCTCTCTCTCTCTCTCTCTTCCTCTCTCTCTCCACGCGTACCAACGCGCATCCCTACCACTCAAATTTGCAACCGCTCAGCAGAACCGTCAAATAAAATGAAGACTGAAAAAATCAATGCTCATACTGCTGAGAGCGCTAACTCTGACAGGACAATTCCACCAAAAACCTCCCCCACTGTGACATCGGGCAGCGACGGCTGGAGATAGTGGTGGTTGTAGAGATGATGATGGTGGTGGTCGTGGTAATGGTGGTGGTAGTAGTAATGGTGAGGCGGGGGGGGGGGGGGGTTCACAGTGTAAGCGGACGGGGGTGGGGGAGGCGGGTTTGAGGCTTTACACTCTCCCCGGAGCCGAACACTCCAGTCAAAGATGAGTGTTGGTGCGACGGGAGCTTTGATGTCTTTCTGGCACCATCGCCAGAGATACACTCCAACGCTTCTGATAGAACTGGGAACGGGGAGGAGCAGTGGGAGAGAACGAGAAGTATCAGGAGGGAGACACCAAGGGTTTGTGTGTGTCCGAGGAAATGGGGAAAAAGACAGACAGACAGCAACTACAGTGAGACAGACAGACAAACAGACAGAAAGAGGACAAGGAACAGTGTTTATTTCCTTTTACACCATTTTCAGGGTGAGGGGAATCATAACAATGCACAGTTATCACAATCGTCTTTTAATAAAATGAAATGAACGGCAGCACCAGTTGCAGAATTGAAACATCTCAATACCATACTCAAGAGTGCCAGGCAAGATAGTATTTCATATAGGTGTAGAGAATCAATTACTTTTTTTTCTCTATTTTATGAGCTTTGCAAACTTCAGGAGACATTGTCTCAAAAATCTTGATCATCACAAAGAATAATCCAATTTATGTTCACGCATCACATTGGCAGGAACTGATGACGTAGAACTGTATATTTTCTACAGTCAAAGAAAATGTTCACGCATCATATTGGCAGGAAACTAATGACGTAGAAACTGTATATTTTCTACAGTCAAAGAAAATGTTCACGCATCATATTGGCAGGAACTGATGACGTAGAACTGTATATTTTCTACAGTCAAAGAAAACGTTCACGCATCATATTGGCAGGAACTGATGACGTAGAACTGTATATTTTCTACAGTCAAAGAAAATGTAAGTCACAGTCTTTACTCCCTTGGAGCAACAGTTTTCTACATATCCTATTTCATAGCAACCCATGTCATCATTCTTTGACCATTGACACAGAGAGAGAAAGTGGAGGGAGAGGGGGTGTGTAAATCAATCTCAGTAGACTGACCAAATTACATCTGCCTGGGGATGGACAAAGTAAACCTTGATAGAATTTGTTAGGGCAAGACCTAGACTACTTTGTTTGGTGTCCCTTTGTTCAAACTTTTCTTCAAACAACACAGTTTTCCTCAGCAAGTTTACATATATATATACATGATTATATACATACATAAATACACATATACATACATACAAATACATACAAACAAACAAATATACATATAGACATACATACATACATGCATACATACATTCATAGAGATGGATAAATACAGATATGTGCGTGTGTTGGGGGGGGGGGGGGGGTGCATACATGACCATGAGTATTTGCACATGTGGGGGACGCACTAGCCTCTTTCAGTTGATGAATGTCATACTGTAAAAATTTACTTAATTCGATTGGCTTTGATTACGTCTGATCCGCTAACAATCTGCTCTCTCTCTCTCTCTCTCTCTCTCTCCTCTCTCTCTCTCTCTCTCTCTCTTCTCTCTCTCTCTCCTCTCTCTCTCTCTCTCTCTCTCTCTCTCTCTCTCTCTCTTGTGTGTGTGTGTGTGTGTGTGTGTGTGTGTGTGTGTGTGTGTAGGTGCGTATGGGCATGCGTATTTGTGCATGTGCCAACTGACAAGGAAACAAGCAGACGGTTCCATGTTCTAGACATAGAGCAATAATGCTTGAAACCAACCAGCTCTCACTATCAGTCTACGTGCTGTCCCAAGACATGGCATTGAGGATCACTTGCTCCTAACCCAGACAGCCATGATTTGATTTGATCAATAGGCTAAAATCGTTTGCCATCCATCCCGTCCGTCTCTCTCTCTCTCTCTCTCTCTCTCTCTCTCTCTCTCTCTCTCTCTGTCTCTCTCTCTCTCTCTCTCTCTCTCTCTGTCTCTGTCTCTCTCTCTCTCTCTCTCTCTCTCTCTCTCTCTCTCTCCCCTCTCTCTCTCTCTCCCCTCTCTCTCTCTCTTCGCTCTCGCTCTTCTTTACACACACACACGCACGCGCGCGCGCGCGCGCGCACACACACACACACACACACACACACACACACACACACACACACACACACACCACACACACACACACACGTACGCATGCAAGCACGCAGACACACACACACACACACACACAACACACACACACACACACACACACACCACACACGCACACACGCACACACACACACACACACACGCACACACACATTGTATTGTCTTTATATAACAATGGTATGCCTGGCATTCAACTGTTACCTGGGCTTGTTGAATTACCCCTGCCTTTGTTTGCAGATGACATATTGTTCTTTTGTCCAATACTGCCAGAGGTCTTCAAAATCAAACAAATATATTAAAAAAAGCTTTTGCAAGAAATTGTCTCTGAATGTCAACTAAGATTAAACAAAGGTTACGGTTGTCCAAAAATGCGGATTTGGGCATCCGAATGATTAATGAACTCTGAAGGGTAGTGTCTTCGGAGTGGTAAACGAATGTTACTTCGGCTTTGTCTGTATATGAACATGAGCGCAGAGAAATGTGTTGATGCTCTAGGGGTGAAAGGAGAAAGAGCTTGAATTGAATGTGTATATGTATAATCTGTATATGCAGGCAGGCTTCATGATATTTTGAAACCTTGGTGGTGTGTGTGTGTGTGTGTGTGTGTGTGTGTGTTGTGTGTGTGTGTGGTGTGTGTGTGTGTTTGCGGGTGCGCGCGTGCGCGCGCGCGTGTCTGAGATTCTCTGTGTATGTTTGTGCGCGTGTGGTAAGAGTGGGTCGTGGGGGGGGGGGGGGGGGGGTTGTAATTAATTTTAGTGGTCCTGAGAGTCTACGAATTCCCAAAAGAGAGCGAAGTAGCTTTTGTTCTGTCAAATTACAGCAAATTATGGTTTGTGAACATCAATTTACCGTGCATAAATGGAGAGCAGAAGGTTAAGTAAATAATGTGTGTCTCTCTGTCTGTCTGTTTGTCGGTTTGTCTGTCGATCAGCCTCACTCTCTATCTTGTGCTGGTTTGTCTGAACGCTGCCGATGTGTTCTTTCCGTCCATCCCGAATTCATCCCCCAGAGTGCTTTCAGCCAATGTTTGTGTAATTAATTCCAGTCGACCGAGTTTTACCCCAAATTGCCCTCCCTCCCTCCCCGTTTCCACACCTCTCCCTACTACCCTCAAGCTTGGGTGAAGAGGCTGCAAGGATAACGGAATAATGACAATGTGGGAATTGGATGACCACCAGTCAGCCTTCATCTATAAATGCTTTGGGGAAAAAGAAAGAAAACAAACAAGCAAACCAACTGGTCCGGACTCGGTTGGAAACAGGACAGTCATGCCCAGTGTTTTTTTTTGTTTCTTGTCAGCGTAAAAGGCTTAACATGGCGATCTTGACTTTCGTTCAAGTTTACGAGAGAGAGGAACGCTTGGGATTTTTATTATCTTAAGTGTCGACAAGATCAGGCTTTTATTTTTCTAAGTAATGTCAAGATCACACTGTTATTATTAAAATGTTGTCAAGGTCAAACTTTTTTATTTTCAGTGTCGTCAAAGTCAGACATATTATCTTAAGTGTCAAGGCCAGACTTACCATTTTTAAGTGTCGTCAAGGTCAAACTGTTATCGTTTGAAGTGTCGTCAAGGTCAGACTTATTATTTTAAGTGTCAAGGCCAGACTGCTATGATTTTAAGTGTCGTCAAGGTCAGACTTATTATTTTAAGTGTCAAGGCCAGATTTTTTTATCATTTTAAATGTCGTCAAGGTCAAACTTATTATTTTCAAAAGTGCCGTCAAGGTCAGACTGTTGTTATTTTAGGTGTCGTCAAGGTCAGACTTATTTTTTAAGTGTCGTCAAGGTCAGACTGGTATTGCCTTAAGTGTCGTCAAGGTCAGACAGGTATTACTTTAAGTGTCGTCAAGGTCAGACTGGTATTACTTTTAAGTGTCGTCAAGGTCAGACAGGTATTACTTTAAGTGTCGTCCAAGTCAGACTGTTAGTATTTCAAGTGTCATTAAGGTCTGCTCACTTTACAGAAGGTTGTTAAATTACGAAACTGTTTTTGTTGCTGTGGATTTGATGGTGATGGTACTTTCGTTTTTGAAGCATGGTCAGTGTGTTTTCATGTCGTGCTTTCACGCAGTTTCACCTTTCTTCCCTCAGATTAGAGGAAGACACACGGATTTAGGTGTGTCCCGCGATTTAGCGCGAAATAATTTAGACAAATGCAAGCCCGGACGAGAAAAAAAATTGAGCATAAAAAAAGCAGATGTTTGTAAAGCCTTTCAAGCAATAAAAACTAAAGCATTCCCAAACCAACTCACATACACTCCTTGTCGATTGTGTCCTTGTGTTGGAAAATCGAAAGAATCTGTAGCTGTGGAAAAAGAAGCTGAGAAAAAAAATCAGAAGTTTAAAAAAATGAAAGAAACAAGAAACAAAAGAAAAGAAAGCCACTTTATTATTTTTTTTGTATGCCAACAAAGAAAAAAATGTGATGCACCGAAACGGGAGCTCAGTGGATTACATACAACTGAGGTACACATGAAACAAATTTCAGATCCCTCGATTTCAGTTCAGCGATTAATTCAGCAAATTTTGAATGATCGTCATCATTCATCAACAGGGTCTTGCATGTTGTATTCAAAATTTCCGCATCGATGTACAGAAAAGTCTGCAGCCAGTGACAGCAGAGAGAGAGAGAGAGAGAGAGAGAGAGAGAGAGGAGAGAGAGAGAGAGAGAGAGGAGAGAGAACAGACAGACCAGACAGACAGACAGACAGACAGACAGACAGACAGACAGACAACAGAGAGGACGGGGGGGGGGGGGGGGGGCACAGAGTGTCTTCTAACTGCATCAGCACAAGACAAGATCCCGTGGAAGCTATGACTACATGAAAAACCGTCTGGTATGATACGTTCTTTTACTGGTCCGTTCAAATGTCTTATGACATGGAGGCAAACGGTAACAACTCTTGTGCATGATCTAACCTAGCCCAACATGAACGCAGTTTCAGTAAGTGTAAGCGGCCACTCCATCATCGATTTTGAAGCAACCTCTTCCACAGGTGTGTCCCGCGCCACAAGCAGTTCGTGAACGTGTGTCAACGTTTGTCATGTAGAGTATGCTCAATGGGCGGACGCCTGTCTGGGAGCGCTGCAGACCCCATGCCCGGGGTTCGAGTCTCACGTGCATTGGGACCCCACCCCCCGCAATCCATCTCCAGTGCCTTTTAATGACGGTCTGGTGCTGGTTTTTTGATGATACCATGATCTGACCTGAAGTTGCCATACCCATCTGCCGATCCAAAAGAATCCTGTGTGTGTGTGTGTGTGTGTTGTGTGTGTGTGTGTGTGTGTGTGTGTGTGTGTGTGTATTTGTGGTTGTGTGTGTGTGTGGGGTGTGTGGTGTGTGTGTGTGTGTGTTTGTTCGTGTTCGTGGCGTGTGCGTGCGTGTGTGCATGCGTGCGCGCACA
>CM031612.1:77921675-77931675 GCA_018398815.1 Conus ventricosus
GGATAGACATGAGCTTTTAACATAGTTCCGCGTTTGCGCGCGTGTTTGAACTTGAGTGTGCGTGCATGCTTGCCGCTGAGTCTGGCAGCGGTGGTGACGATCACGACACTGAAAAGGACACAGAGAAGAGAGAGAGAGAGAGAGAGAGAGAGGAGAAGAAGAAGAGAGAGAGAGAGAGAACAAGAAGAGAAGAGACAGAGACAGAGAAGAGAAAGAGACAGAAGAAAAGAGAAGAGAGAGAGAGAGAGTATAGAAAGAGGGAGACAGAGAGAGACAGACAGAGAGAGAGGCAGATAGAGAGACAGAGAGAGAGAGTATAGAAAGAGAAAGACACACAGAGAGAGGGGGGGGTACATAAAGACAAAGAGAGAGACACAAAGAGAGAGTACAGAGAGAGAGACAGAAAGAGAGAGAGACAGAGAGAGAGACACAGGGAGAGAGAGAGACAATACAGAGAGAGAGAGAGAGAGAGAGAGAGAGAGAGAGAGATGAAGAGAGAGAGAGAGAGTACATGAGAGAGAGAGAGAGAGAGAATACAGAGAAGAGAAGAGAAACAGAGAGAAGAGAGGAGATAAGAGAGAGAGAGAGGACCAGAGAAGAGAGACATTAAAGAGAGAGAGAGAGAGAGAGAATACAGAGAGAGAGAGAGAATACAGAAGAGAGAGAAAATACAGAGAAGAGAAGAGAATACGAGGAGAGAGAGAGGCAAGGAGAGAGAGAAGACAATACAAGAGAGAGAGAGAGAGAGAGATGAGAAATAAGAGAGAGTAGAGAAATCGAGAGAGAGAGAGAGAAACAGAGAGAGAGAGAGAATACAGAGAGAGAGAGGAGATACAGAGGAGAGAGAGAGAATACAGAGAGGAGGAGGACATACAGAGAGAGGGAGAGTACCCATGTAAAGAAGAAGAGTATGAGAGAAGAAAGAGAAAAACACAGGAAAAGGACGTAAAGAACGAACCAACCAACATACCAAAGATTTGTTTATTAAAAAAAGAAAAAGAAACAGAGAAAGAAAGAAAGAAGAAAGAAAATGTTAAAACATCAACATAGTATAGGGGGCAAAAAGAAAGCAAAATAAAGATGGATGAAGGAATGAAAAATAAATCGGCAACAAATGATAGAATGAAAGAGTAAAAAATAGGGGGGGGGGGGGGGAAAAAGGGGGGGGGGGGTAACGGTTGAGGGGGGTGGGGGGGGGGGGGGGGGGGGGGGGGGGAAAAAAGATAAAACAAAAACAAAACGAAAACAAAACAAAACCAAAAACACACAACACAAAAGTAAACACACGAAATAACAGCCCGAAAAACGAGAGCTGGAGGCAAACGAAAACAGCAGTCAAGTACAAACAAAGGGGAGGGAAGGAAAACAAGACGACAAATATCGAACCGAAACCTATCCATCTACTGGCCGACTTGAAGGCAAGCAAGAGAGAAAGACACCTGACAGAGACAGAGACAGAGGGCGACACATGAGCAGACAGACAGACAGACAGACAGATGGGCAGACAGATGGGCAGGCAGGAAAAGAAACTGAGACAGAACGGGAGACAGACAGACAGACAGACAGACAGACAGACAGACAGATGGGCAGGCAGGGAAAGAAACTGAGACAGAACGGGAGGCAGAGACAGACAGACAGACAGACACAGATCATTTAAAGGAAGACACGTGGAGAGAGAGAGAGAGAGAGAGAGAGAGAGAGAGAGAGAAAGAGAGAGAGAGAGACAGACAGACAGAGAGACAGACCAGACAGACAGACAGACAGAGAGACAGACAGATGAGCAGGCAGAGAAAGAAACCAAGACAGAGCGGGAGACAGACACAGATCATTGAAAGGAAAACACGTGGAGTGAGAGAGAGGCAGACAGACAGACAGACAGACAGACAGACAGACACAGATCAATGAAACTGAGATACGGAGAGAGACAGACAGACAGACAGACAGAGGGTAAAAGACAGAGAAAGACAGAGAAAGAGAGAGAGAGAGAGAGGAGAGAGAGAGAGAGAGAGAGAGAGAGAGAGAAAGAGAGAGAGAGAGATAGAGACAGGGACAGGTTGTAGTGAAGACAGACCGACAGGCAAAACAGACCGTGAAAGACAAAAGGAGACACAGAGACAGAGACAGACATTTCTCTGGCGTTGACTGAAACCATCAAGGCAGACAGCCACAGACAGAGATGCAGACAGACAGTGACAGAGAGACAGGCGGTGGTGGAGATACAAACGGGTTGATAGACAGACAGACAGACAGACAGACGGACAGACAAACAGCACAACGCAGGCAAAGGCGGAGACGTAGGCAGTTTCGGGGACAGACAGCGACAGAGAGACACTGCAGAAGATAGAGACTGAGACAGAGACAGACAGTGACAGACAGAGAGTGATATGAAGACGCACAATGCGAAACAGTTAAACACAGAGACAGCTGGAGACAGAGAGAGAGAGAGAAGAGACGGTGGGGGCGGGGTGGGGGTGGGGAGCGCTTCCAATTAGTGCTGAAAGGGAGAGCTTCACATCACAGCCTTCCTTTGTGTTTTCTTCTGGTATTTTGTTACTCACAGGTGACCTCCCTCCCCCCCCTCCCTCCCTCCCTCCCTCCCTCCCTCCAGTTCCCCGTACCCTTACCCCCACCCCCATACCCCCTTCCTCCCACATCCGCAACTTCTGTACATTTACCTCTTACCCCTTCTTACTGCATGTGTGCGCGTGCGTTTGTGGTGACTGTTGTGTGTGTGTGTTTTTGTCTGTATGCATGCGTGCTCTGGCATGTTTATGGTGTGTGTGTGTGTGTGTGTGTGTGTGGTGTGTGTGGTTGTGTGTGTGTGTGTGTGTGTGTGTGGTGTGCGAGAGAGAGAGAGAAAGAGAGGGAGAGAGAACGCGCGTTCGCGTGCCTCTGTGTGTGTGTGTGTGCGTGCGTGCGTTGCATGCGTGCGTGCGTGCGTGCATGCGTGTGTGGTGTGTGTGTGTGTGTGTGTGTGTGTGTGTGTGTGTGTCTGTAATACACCCTGGGTCTATGTTTACGTGTGTGTGTTTGTGTGTGTTTCTGAGAATGTTTGTGTGTTTTTTTCAGTGTTTCTGTACGCGTGCTTGCCTCCCTCGAATGCGACGATGTGTACATGTATGCGAGCGCTTGCTCATAGATGTTCTTTTCTTATGTGAGCGTAATGTCCCTGGCGACAGACGGTTAAAAGGCAGTAAAACTGAGCCTGTTGAAAACTGTCTGCAACCCTCCCATAGCATCTCACTCTCCCCCCTCCCCCCAGGTTGTTAACCACAAGCCCCCTCCCCCCCCCCCCCCCCCAACCTCCGTCCTACCCGACACACACGACTTCGCGCGCGCGCGCCGCCCACCACACACACACACACCACACACACACACACACACACACACACACACACACACACACCCCACACACATATAATATATATAAATATATAATAATATATATATATAATATATATATATATATATATAATATGCACATATACACACACGCACGCACGCGCAACTTTTTCTCTCTTGGTGTGTGTGTGTGTGTGTGTGGTGTTGTTGTGTGTGTGGTGTGGGTGGAGGCAAGGGAGACGGGACACCTGTGATTAACAACATGGGAGAAGAGCAAGCGAGAGCTGTGGAGGATGCAAGATAGTGAAGGGAGGCAGAAGAGTGATGTTGTGTGCGTGCACGCGCGCGCGCGCGCGCGCGTGTGTGTGTGTGTGTGTGCCTGCGGCGTACGTGCGTGTTGTGTTTGTGTTTGTGTTCTTTGTAGTTTGTGGGTGTGGCGAGTGTGCCTTTACTCTGTGTGTGTGTGTGTGTGTGTGTGTGTGTGTGTGTGATGTGTCTGTGTGTCTGTATGTGGTGTAAGAGAGAGATTATGTGTATGTTAGCGTATGTGAGCTGTGAAAGCGTATGTGCGTGCAGGCATGTGTGTGTGTGCGCGCGCGCGCGCCGCGTGTGTGTGTGTGTGTGCGCGCACGCGCGCGCATGCGTGTGTGTGTGGTGTGTGTGTGTGTGCGTGTGTGCGCGCGCACGCGCGCTTTGCGTGTGTGAATGCGGATTTATGTGTGTTTCTTTGTCTGTAACTTGTCTGCGCGCACACACACACATGCCTCACGCACATACGCTTCACAAGCTCACATACGCTAACCCATCGTCAACACAGCGCAGGCCTCCCAGGGTGGTACAGGACTGCTCTAAAGCGGGTGAAGACGGTGCTTCTCTGGGTCCTCCCCAGCACCTTCGGGTGTTTCTTTTTCTTCTATATCAATGCTTGTTATCCCGTGTATGTGCGTGTGTTTCTGTATATATTATGTGTACGTGTGTGTTTCTGTGTTTTTTCATTTGCGTGTTTGCCTCATTGACTTCTAGCTTGAGTGAACGTGTTGGAGTGTGTACGCCTGCATACTCTGCACGCACAAAGCTGAAGACCAGTCAAGCTGAGGCAGGTTGAAAACTTTCGAGCATCCCTACCCCCCCCCCCCTCCCCTACCACCCACCCACCCACACCCCCATACACCACCACACCCCGCCCCAAAATGGAAAAAAAGGCTGTCGTGACAAACCTGAACATAACCTACCCTCGTGTGTGGCATATACAATTAGTTCACGGGTGGAACTTACAAGTCATTAGGTGGAAGTTGTTCTTCACTACCTCTTCATTTTCCCCCGAGACCATCTCCCCCCTACCACTCTCCTCGTCTGCCCTCCCTTCCCTCCCCCCCCCCCCCCCCCCCCACCTCTTTCTTCCCCTTTACTCCTTTCGCCTTCACTCTCTCCTGCCTAGGGCAACCCCCCCCCCCCCCCCCTCCACCCTGGCCCACCATCCCCCACCCCCACACCCCGTTTTTCTAACCTCCATCTCATTCCCGCTCTTCTATATCTGTTCACTTTTCGCAGCTGTCGCTGTCAGTACTGAAGTTTTCAGTCAGAGGGGTGGGGGGGTGGAAGGGGAAGGTAAAGAAGGCTGGAGAGGTGGGGTATGGCTTACTGACTAGCAGAGTGGTAGGGAGGGGGGGGGGGGAGAGGGCGGAGTGGGCTAGGGAAGGTGAAACGTGAAGGAGAAGGAAAGAGAGGAAGGAATGGGAAGAAGGGTGAAAATTAGAGAGAAAGAGAGGGAGGAAGAGAGTTTACGACGTGAAAAAACAAGAGCGGAGACACATACACACACTTTAACCCGCACATGCACACGGATGCGCTCTCTCTCTCTCTCTCTCTCTCTCTCTCTCTCTCTCTCTCTCCTGTTATACACACATGTACGCACGTATGTGCGTACACATACTTACACACACGCACGCACACACACACACACACACACACACACACACACACACACACACACACCACACACACTCTCCTCTCTCTCTCTCTCTCTCCCTCCTCTCCTCTCTCTCATCCTCTCTCTCTCTCTACACACCACACACACACACACACACACGACACACACACACACACACACACACACACACACACACACACACACACACACAGCGCGCTAGCCTAAAAGTGGAGAAAAAGAAAGGAAGCGAAGCAGAAAAAAGAGAGCATCGATGACTCAGAGAAGCCACATCAATACAGCAGTTTAGAACGCCTGGAAGACAATGGAGGCATCGTGGATTGGGAAATCGTTTTGATGAAGAACCTCCTCTGCGGGATTTTAATGAAGCCTTTCAGGGACGGAGCCATTCGATAGCCCTTGTCAAGATGGTTGATGAAGACCTTGCTGTTGTTGTGTTCTATGAGTTTTTCAGGGGATGTTTTTGATTTACATCCCATGAGACGCTCACCAGTCAGTTGGTGCAGATGAAGGGTTGTTTTTGGTTTTATAACGTGATGAGCATTGTGTAAACAATGTAGCTTTGCCAAGGATATGTTTTTGGTTCAAGTAAGGGTTTTTGTTTTATAAACATCAATGTAGCATTGCCAAGAGCATATGTTTTGGTTCAAGTAAGGGTTTTTGTTTTATAACAATGGAGCATTACCAAGAGTATATGTTTTGGTTTCAAGTAAAGGGTTTTGTTTTGATAAACAATGGAGCATTACCAAGAATATATGTTTTGGTTCAAGTAATGTTTTTTTTTTGTTTTATGAACAATGGAGCATTGCCAAGAATATATGTTTTGGATCAAGAAAGGGTTTTTTGTTTTATGAACAATGGAGCATTGCCAAGAGTATATGTTTTGGTTCAAGTAAGAGTTTTTGTTTTATAAACAATGGAGCATTGCCAAGAATATATGTTTTGGTTCAAGTAAGGGTGTGTTTTTTGTAAACAATGGAGCATTGCCAAGAATGTATGTTTTGGTTCACGTAAGGTTCTTTTAACAAAGTAGCATTGCCAAGAATGTATGTTTTGGTTCACGTAAGGTTGTTTTAACAAAGTAGTGGTTAATGAACAGATATGTTGAAGACAAAGGTGATATGAAGAACAATGCACATAACATGTATGCTAAGCCACTGTTTTACAATGTTTGAATGCCTTGATAGAGCGATTAGGTCAATACAAATTCAGGTGTAAACATTCAAACGCACATAACTCGCCAACGCACTTTGATTCCAGGAAGCCTTTTTTTTTCCTCTACAATTCTGACTTCTGATTGACATAAGAACTCATCCTTAAGTTTAGAGTGGAAACATAGAACACTCATGGTAAGTGACAAAAGATATTACAGACTTTCAACTTCTCAATTCATGGTTTTGTCAAAGGGTGGGAATCAAATGGGAAATCATGTGTTCATGCAGTAAAGCTTTAATCTCATGGATTTAGGATTGTATCTTTTGAATAATGTATTTGACAGATTTTTCGATGTAGTTATATTCCTTTTTTACTTCTTGTGTTTACTTGTTTGAGCTTTTTTTTATTTTTATTTTTTGTCTTTTTGTTTGTTTCTTTCATTCTTCAATGGAGCTGAAAGAATAGCCTTTTGCATCGTCCATTAGATGCTTTTTCTGTAACCGTTTGCGGCGTTTGTCTTTTAACCACAAAATAATCTGCTTAGTGAGAAGATCATGGGCGATTTTAGCGACAATGTTAATTTGCAGTCTTCTTAAGTGGAAATAAAATCCTCCTCCTTAATCAATCACATGGTTAAAATCATACAAATACAGCTTAATATGTGTATCCCTCCCCCTCCCCTCTAACCCCTCCTCCCTCTTCGCCCACTCTTCCCTTCATTTTCCTAAGCGGAAACCAAGGGAAATGCAATCCTGTTCCTTCTTCAAGACATTTTTTTTTAAATCAGGCATTAAAAAGTATTGATCACAATGGTGATCAAGTTACATCCTACTTACAGCTGTACGAGCTTCATGTGGTCATAATGTATCAGCATCGATCGTAGTTCAGTCAATGTATGACTTGTAACCAGTTGCTGACCATGGATACCATCATCTGATCAACGAGGCAACTGGACAACACTTCAATTCACCTAATGGTAAGTCTTCTCTGGGTCCCACTGGTTCCTTCGAATATCTCTTTTTTCCACTTCAGTCTCTTACAAATCTCCGACCATGTAGCCTTTCTGTTTATTCTGCTGTCTGAAGTTTATTCACGCGAGTGCTCATTGCCTTAGGCTTGTCCGCGCCAATTTTCCACGTCCTTGACATTCGCGAAAAGGGACATTAATAAAATCGTAACTTTATTTCCCAGCGTAAAAAGTCGTCATCATTGTGGCTGTAAAGGCTGCAGCAAAAAGCCGTCATCACTGTGGATGTAAAGGCTGCAGCAAAAAGCCGTCATCACTGTGGCTGTAAAGGCTGCAGCAAAAAGCCGTCATCACTGTGGCTGTAAAGGCTGCAGCAAAAAGCCGTCATCACTGTGGCTGTAAAGGCTGCAGCAAAAAGCCGTCATCACTGTGGCTGTAAAGGCTGCAGTAAAAAGTCGTCATCACTGTGGCTGTAAAGGCTGCAGCAAAAAGTCGTCATCACTGTGGCTGTAAAGGCTGCAGCAAAAAGCCGTCATCACTGTGGCTGTAAAGGCTGCAGCAAAAAGCCGTCATCACTGTGGCTGTAAAGCTCCAGAAAAAGCCTCATCACTGTGGCTGTAAAGGCTGCATAAAAAGTCGTCATCACTAGTGCGAAAGGCTGCAGCAAAAAGTCGTCATCACTGTGGCTGTAAAGGCTGCAGCAAAAAGTCGTCCATCACTGTGGATGAAAAGGCTGCAGCAAAAAGTCGTCATCATTGTGGATGAAAGGCTGCAGCAAAAAGTCGTCATCACTGTGGATGAAAAGGCTGCAGCAAAAAGTCGTCCATCATTGTGGATGTAAAGGCTGCAGCAAAAAGTCGTCATCACTGTGGATGAAAAGGCTGCAGCAAAACGTCGTCATCACTGTGGCTGTAAAGGCTGCAGCAAAACGTCGTCATCACTGTGGCTGTAAAGGCTACGGGCACTTTTCATCATTTCGCTGAAAAGGCCATCGCCGATTGTTCGTCGTTTGAAGTTCATCACGCCCCCTTCTCACCCCCCCCCCCCCCCCCCCCCCCCCCCCCCCGCCTCCCATCTCTCCTCTGCTGCCCATTCAGCTCTTCGTCATCATCGATCTGACGACAGTGGAGGAAAACACAACTAGTGGGGGGAGAAAGGCACGATTTGACTATCACATGTGCTTAAGACAAAGAACTGTCTTCTGTTGCAACGCAACCTGACGATTTATCGAAGCTCGCCGCTACGTTTTCTTTGCTGTGATTGGAAGAAACCGGAGGCAAAACAGCGTGTCAGGTGACCGGTTGGTGGAGTGAAAGTGGTGTTGGTGGTGAAGTCGGTGCACGGAGGGGGATATGTAGGCGGGTGGACAGTGGGTTTCTGGGTGGATGGATAAGAGGGTAGATGACGGATGGGAGGTTCGGCATGGGCAGAGTAGTGGGTGAGTGAGTGGATGGATGGATGGATGGATAGAAGGTTGATGGGTAGTTGTAAGGATGAATGAGTTTGGTGAACGGGAGGGTAGATGAATGGATGGATATGTGGGTGAATGATTGATGGTGGAAGAGAGGATGGATGTGTGTAGATGAGTCGATGTACGGATGGATGGATAGCTGGAATGTGGATGGGTGGGTGCGGGGATGTTCAGATTGATGGATGGTTTATGGAAGCTGGCTTTCAGTGACAACAAACGGAAAAATAACAAAGCACGCATCAGAACGAGCAAAGGCCAAGCGGGAAAAAAGAGAGGGAAGGAAGGAGAGCACGCCACAGACACGAAACAGACAGGAAGTAGGCAGACAATAGACAGACAGACTGACAAACACACAGACGAATGAAACGAGAAACAGGCGCGTACAGTGAACACAAAAGAGGGCCTGTGGCACGCGACTGAAAAAGTAAAGAGGGAGCCGAGCACACAAACACTGTGTCAGCCCATTTACAAACACACCCCGCCAGACCAGAGAGGACCCACTTCCAACAGACGACCAGAAAACTGACGTGAAGGATGGCACATTCCGGACAAAAAAATGCCACGTATGCTGGAGGCGGATGGGTGGGGGGTTGGGGGTGGAAAGACCCTGTGATTGGACAGATCCATATCTAAGTGGTAATGTACCCCCTCTCCTCTCTCTCTCTCTCTCTCTCTCTCTCTCTAACCCCAAGCCCATTCGCAGATGCGTCCCACACTCAGTTTCTCTCCCCCCTCCCCCCCCCCCCCCCTCTTTCCCTCACTCCCTTTCGTTCCCCTTGCCAATCCGCATCCATGCATCCAAGAGAGGTAACTATAGCGAATTTCAGTTTTCAGATAGGTACACATCTGTCTCTCCCTCCCTCCCTCCCTCTCTCTCTGTCTCTGTCTCTCTCTCTCTGTCTCTCTGTCTCTCTCTCTCTCTCTCTCTCTCTCCCCTCTCTCTCTCTCTCTCTCTCTCTCCGCACACACACACACACACACACACACACACACACACACGCACACACACTCATGAGGTTACATCTCTCTCTCTCTCTCTCTCTCTCTCTCCTCTCTCTCTCTCTCTCTCTCTCTCTCTCTCTCTCACACACACACACACACACACACACACACACAC
>CM031612.1:77936675-77944175 GCA_018398815.1 Conus ventricosus
ATGTAGTAGCATAACCGAAGGTATGCTTGATTACTTAAGAAAAATTCGTTTCACACATACTTCTTCCTTTGTCTACTCTCCCTCTTTGCGTGTGCATGTGCGTGAGTGCATATGCTATAAAAGAAAGGGAAAAAAAGAGTTTCTTTCAATGTTGAAGCTTTAAACAAAATTCGTTTTACTTTTCAAATGTTTGTTCTGTTTCATACAGAGTAAGTCAAAGACATGCTTTGTTTTTAAAGTTTGATATCAGCGTGGGCAGAACCTAGTGGAAAAGAAAAAAAAAGCAAGCTAAAAAAAAAAGCAAAAAAAAAGGGGAGGGGGGTAGATTGGAGTGTGCGGGGGAGGGGATGGGGGAATATATTGAAATTCTAAAATCCTAAGGAAAATTACGTTCTGTGGACTCGAAGTTTTCTTTTACTATTATTTTTTTTAACTTGTGACACTCAGCTTGTGCCCGTTATGACTGATAACAGCTGACGCATCAGAGCGGGCCTTGAGATAACAGTAACATGTGAAAGGTGCACGCATTTGCTGTCTAGAGCTGCCTGGGTGTCCCATTACTTCGTCAAATGCTATCATATGTGGTGAGTCGGGCAGATAATAATGCACTCTAGAAAAATTATGTGAAAATATGTAAAATACTGGGTTAAACTAATACGGTTACCTATCGAGATTGTGCAGACACGTGTATGTGATAATGCTATGAGAAAAAGAGGCGGAAAGGGGAACTGGGTGTACCTAATCAAGAAAACGCTTGAATATGGCTTTAGGCCAGTCTGAATGTACCATGGAGTAGAATGAAAAAAATGGACTTCCCTCAGAATTCTAGGTAGCCAAACAGCATCATACAAACAACAATGGAATGGAGATATGGACAGTTCAGATGAAATAGTTTTTTTTCTTCATTCATTCGTTCAAACAGAAAGTTATATTGCTGCGCGTAGATGAAGGACCGCTGGTCTAACTGCAAACATTGTGTGCCCTGAAACAGATACATGTTCAGATTAATATGTGTGCATAAAGAAAAAAAATAATGGTAGTCGTTTACTTTGTGGTTGAAACAGTTACAAAAGAAATGCTAAAAAAAAAAAAAAGTGACACTATCTAATCCAAAAAGAGGCAAATAGAAAGTGACACTATCTAATCCAAAAAGAGGCAAATAGAAAGTGACACTATCTAATCCAAAAAGAGGCAAATAGAAAGGACCCGGTCACGGTTTCAATAACAAATAATAATGGTGTAATTTCCTCGCTGCAAGTATGTGTCTGAAGCGGGAATGATATGGAGAACGTGGAATTGTGAAAGGTTGGACCCGAGAAATAGAGGCTACAGGAACAATATCTTCGTCTTTTGCTAACTGGAGTCCCAGTGCACATATTCGAGGCATTCACCTCTTCCTGTTAGTCTGACTGGCTCTGTCTCTGCCCTTCTGCTCACGGACACGTTGTGTGTTCCTCCACACTTCACAGCTGATTGCGTCAAGTTACCAAGCCTGAAGCACACACTCCGTGGTTCAGTGGCGGAAAACGCCTACGTGCAGGCTATAGCTGATCTCGCTAAACAGCTGGCAACAAGTTGGCAGCTAAGTGTAGGCAGCCAGGTCAACTGAACAGTTCTCTGGCCCGGAAGAGATTAGTGACCTGCGAGCGCCTACGGGACTCCGACAAAGACGCCTGGTAGGACAACGAGCCGAGGCACTATTCCTGTTCCCTTTTCGTCTTTGGTTGGACCAACATTCACACAGTAGTTGACGGATTGTTAAACTGTTTTACTGTGAGCAAATGATAAAGAAGTTAATGAACTAACGAATCGTATTCTGGGTGGTCGTTTAATGCATGTCATAGGATTTTTGTTACTTTCGTATTTTGAAGTCCTATGTTTGTTATGCGCGTGGTACAATTTCGTATTTCACATGCCAGTGAAATGAAAAGAATTTTGTACATGCACCCCACCCCCACCCCCTCCCTCTCTCCCCCTTATTTCCCCCTTTTAGCTCATGGTTGTAAAACACCCATCTCTCCATTACCTCATGGTAACCTTTTTACAAAAATCACTGTGAACCTGCCCCATCTCCAATCCCTCTGTCTCTGTCTCTGTCTCTCTCTCTCTCTCTCTCTCTCTCTCCTCTCTCTCTCTCTCTCTCTCTCTCTCTCTCAATATCTTTCTCTCTCTCTCTCTCTCTCTCTCTCTCTCTCTCTCTCCACACACACACACACACACACACACACACACACACACACACACACTCTCTCTCTCTCTCTCTCTCTCCTCTCTCTCTCTCTCTCTCTCTCTCTCCGCGCGCGCGCGCGCGACGTAGACTCTCTCTCTCTCTCTCTGCTCGTAACTTATTGAACAGATTTCGACGTTCTGTCAGAACCGTCTCGTGCGGCCTATTGCAAAGCTAGGAGAGAATACAAACATCTTTTAAAAAGAAAAGAAAAACAATATAATGAAGATTTATTGACAGAATTAGTTAATTCTGTGAATAATCAAAAAGATTTTTGGGATTGCGTTCACAAAATTTCGAAAAAAAGAAAACAACCTGTAAACAATATAAGTATAGAAACATGGTTTAATCATTTCAGGGATCTGCTTGAAGGAAATGCTAGCTTTCAAAATGATATGGGAAATGAAAATTACATCGATGGAACCGATTATGACGACAACAATCTAAATCGTCCCATTTCCAAAGAAGAAGTTCAAATTGCTCTAAGAAAGATCAAACCTCGCAAAGCTGCAGGACCAGACGGAATTGTAGGTGAACTAATAGAAACTGCTTGTCAGTCAAACTTGTTTCTAGATTTTTAGTTAAAATCTTTAACTCCTTGTTTGATCAAGGGGTATATCTCAGATATTGGTCCGAGTCTATTGTTATCCCATTGTATAAAAAGGAGATGCAAACAATCCAAATAATTATAGAGGAATTTCGTTGTGTAATATCTGCAGTAAACTGTACAGTGCTATTATAAACAGGAGATTGCAGGAGTGGGTGGAAGAAAATAATATTACCGGAGAATATCAAGCTGGGTTTAAGAAAAATTATTCTACTGTTGACCACATGTTCACACTGATGGCATTTGTACAAAAACAGTTTTGTTTAAATCGTAAATTGTATGTTGCATTCATTGATTTTGAGAAGGCGTTTGATTCAGTAAACAGAACTTTGCTGTGGCCTATCCTGCTTAAAATGGTATTCATGGGAAACTTTATAAATGTGTTTTAAGTATGTATTATAGTGTAAAGGCAAGAGTGCGATCTGGTGCTGTTTTAACAGACTATATAAACTGTACCTCTGGCGTGAAACAGGGCGATGTCTGTAGCCCTCTTCTTTTCTCTTTATTTATTAATGAATTAACGCAGGAAGTTATACGTTGGAAGGCACGGTGCAAATTTCATAAATGACGGTTTGGAGATTTTCATTCTTCTTTTGGCTGACGATGTAGCCTTGGTATCAGAAACAGTAATTGGGCTACAAACCCAGTTAAATACTTTACAAGAGTTGCTGCTTCATTAGAATTAAAAGTTAATATGGCAAAAAGCAATATAATTGTTTTTAGAAAGGGTGGATATCTTGCAGCGAGAGAGAGATGGACATATAACGGTTCTATAATGCCTGTTGTAAATGTATATAAATACTTAGGTATATATTTCTCAACGCGCTTGAGCTTTGTCTTTGCTTGCAAGGATTTAGCAAGTAGAGCCAAAACTGTGTTACTGTGCATACTAAAGAAATTGTCGTTGCTAAATAATGACTCCCTTACGTTGTTTTTGAGGTTATTTGATCCCCAAGTTCAACCTATGGTGCAGTATGGAGCTGAAATATGGAGCCTTGATACTGCTGCTATCGTACATTGTGAGAAGATCCATCTTTTGCTCTGAAAAAATTCCTTGGAGTATCATTGCAAACACCAAATGATTTGGTATATGGTGAAACAGCTAGATTTCCAATATTTTTTAATTCCGCCGTTAAATGTGTTCGATACTGGCTTAGAATTATTCAGATGCAGGATTACAGATTACCATACAAAGCATATCGAATGATGTTACACTTAGATGACAGAGGGAAAAAGAACTGGGTGACTAATGTGAGAATGAAATTGTGTGAATATGGTTTCGGATTTGTATGGATGAACCAAGGTGTCGGTGATGTGGATGTTTTTATCAAGGTATTCCGAGAAAGACTGGTTAATTGCAGTTGGCAAAACTGGAATTTTCATGTACAGAACAGTGACAGATTTGAATTATACAGAACATATAACCATTTACGATGTTTACCTGTCTACATGTCAATGAAAATAGACAAACATATAAAACGCATTATGACTAAGTTTAGATTTGGTGTTTCTGATCTATTTACTCATTATTTTCGTTATAGACAGTCGTCTACCAGAAATCTGATCTGTCCATTATGTCAAATTACGAAAGAGGATGAAGTTCATTTTGTATTGGTTTGTCCAGTATTAAAAGATCTTAGAGAGCAATTCATCCCACAAAAGTATTTCAATAATCCTTGCCTTTTCAAGTTAACCCTGTTAATGTCGTCATTGAATGAAAACACTGTTAAACAGTTAGCTATTTATTTATATAAAGCATTCAAGAAGCGAAGTGTGTATATAACGTAAAGAATACCAATGTCAATTTCGACATGAATTACAGTGTATACCCCCATTCTAAGGGCTATGGCCTTTATGAATAAAACATTTGAGTCTTGAGTCTCTCTCTCTCTCTCTCTCTCTCTCTCTCTCTCTCTCTCTCTAGTAAGCTTACTGCTCAATAACGTTTCTCCTACGTCCTTCCTCTTTTATAATCACACCCACCCCTCTGACCTCTGACACTCCCCCACCCCTCCCTGGTTTTTAGCTGTCCGTTTCCATCATGTCCTCCTTCAGTTGATGTGCACACCCCTCTCCTCTTTGACTCACTCCCCCTCTCCCCTCTGCTTTTCTCTGCCCGTTTTCTCAGTTTCCTCCATCAACTGATGTACATGTCTACCCTATAGTGTATCCGTCTCTTCCTTCCTTCCCCATACCAGTCTCGCTCAACAGGTTAGGTCTAGTGCCGCTTATGGTAACGGAGCAAGTCTTGGAACCGGATAAATTTGATGAAAGTTTCTTGAATGCGCGCCTCCACAGCCAATTATCAGTCCATGGCGATCCCTGTGAGAAATATCATAGTATGCGTTCTGACCCTCTTCATCCTGTTTTTCTGAGAGATGTTTATCTTCAAAGGGTCCTGTACCCCCCATTCCCACGCGATCTGAACCAGTGGATTAGTAGGAACTGCCGTCGGATATGTCTGCTCTCCTCTTTGCTCGTCTCTCCTCCTTCCCTCCTTCTGTTCGTTCCGTTCTGTCCTTCCTGCTGGTGAGATGCGGAGCGCGATAGGCCCTTAACACCTGTGTTTACACCCCGCGCCTCTCCGTGTTTATGTACGTTTCCGTGGCAACTAAAGAGCCCAGCCACCCATCGACACATGCTGCATATAAACATCCAGGTGGGCGGCCCATGAGGGGCAGGAGGGGGGGGGGGGGGGGGATGGGGGTGGAGGTTGAGGAGGGCGGTGAGAATGGAGGGATGAGTGAAGGGTGGTTGATTTTGGTGGTGGTAAAGGTGGTGGTTGTAGTGACGGCGTCAGTGATGTTGCTGTTGTATCAATGGACAGAGAAGTTGTACTGGAGAAATAGTATAGAGGGGGGGGGGGGGGGGGAGGGGGGAGCGAAGGAGGGAGGCGCAGCGGTGGGGGAGAGAGAGAGAGTGAGAGAGAGAGAGGTTGACTGGTGCAGGGAGGGAGGAGGGATGGGTGAGATAAATATATATGATGTCAATGGGTTGGAAGCACCATAGAATAAGGTAAGGATTCGTTATTAATGCCGGTGGAGGTGAGGGCGGGCAGAAGAGGGAGTGCAAGTGGTCTTGTAAGCTGAAAATCTTGGAAGATGGAGGGGAGGGTGACGATGATTATGCAGTGACCGTGTTTTTGTGTATCCCCATTTTTTCCGTGCGTAAGGACGCGTGCGCCTGCTTGTGTTTGTATGCGGGCGCGTACCTCTGAACACAGACAAACGTACCGAGAGAAACAGAGAGAGACAAGCAGACAGAGGTAGCTGTACAGACTGCCTGTAAGAAGAAGAGACAGAAACGTGGAAAGCGAGACAGGGACACAGAGACAGGGTACAAAGCGCCAATGAGAGAGAAGAGACAGAGAGACAGAAAGTGAGGAAATCAAGGACAGCGATACAGGTTGCGTATGAAAAGAAGACAGAGCAAGTGAAGGAGACAGACAGGGATACAGAGTGCCCATAAATAGAAGAATCAGTGACACAGAGAGAGGGGGAGAGGGAGGCACAGACAGAGCAAGTGAATGAGACAGACAGGGATATAGAGTGCCATAAATAGGAGAATCAGTGACACAGAGAGAGAGGGAGAGGGAGGGAGAGCTGCAGAGTGATAAAAAGAAGTTGGGACAGACGTAAATAGTGCCACGAATACAATTATGAGACAGAGAGAGACAGCGAAAGTGAGAGAAAAAGAGACAGGAATACGGTGTTACTGTTAAAAAACAGGGGGGGGGGGGGGGGGGGGGGAGGCAGAGACAAAACAACCGTGAGGCGGAGGGAAGGTGGGTAGCGTAGGAGGGGAAGGAGGGGGGGGGAGTGCCCCTGTAAGAAGAAAGAGAATGCGGGAGTTACAAGGAAACGGGGGTGGGAGCCCTAAAAAGAAGAAAGTGATAGAGAAAGCGGGGGGGGGGGGGGGGGGCGACAAGGAGACAGACCGTGGAGGGGGGAGGTTGTGGGGTTACATAAAGCCGGAAAGAGAAAAGACCGACAAAAATAACCAAAAAACAAAACAAAACAGACGGGTGTTAACGACATGGGGTCCGAACTGGGGGGGGGGGGGGGGGGGGGGGGGGGGGAGAGAACAAAAGCAAGCAGAGACAATCTACTTCAGCACCACTTCAAGTAGAGGGTCACTTGGAAGAGTTCAGACAGTCCTCTGAGGAGGTCGAATGAGCCTCAGAGCTGCCCTACGAGTCGTATCAGGCCTTTTGTTAAAACAAAAGGAAAGAAAAGAACAAGATGCAAAGCATATAAACGTACTCCCAGTTTATCTTGAATACAAGTACTTTCTGAGATATTTCATAAAGAAGAAAAACCGTTTTGGGCCGTTATAGCCGTTAGTAACGGCTATTCTGGTAAAATAAAACATCGGGCATCATCGGTGACCATAATGAACATACCTACACATTTTCAGAAAGATCGGCCAGAAGTTTTGTCTGGAGCCAGTGGGACACATTTTGACCACGGACAGACACACAGAGCATTTCTTCGTTCCCATTGTAAAGTACTCCCTGTTCTATGAGAACTGGGAGCCCAAAAAAGAAAAGAACAAAAAGAAAAGACGTCACGTCCACCTGCAGTGAACGTGTCATTGGTCATGACGAAAAGAACACACGTATCTATTGCCTTGCAGCATCACAAAATCAATTTTTTTTTTAAACCAA
>CM031612.1:77946675-77954175 GCA_018398815.1 Conus ventricosus
CATTCTCTCTCTCTCTCTCTCTCTCTCTCTCTCTGTTCTATTTTGTTATCCCGTGACCTTGACCATTGACCGCGACTTCAAGTTGATTGTAAACTTTAACCTGTAGTGCGCGTTGTACGAAATTCCATGAAGATAGGATGGGGAGACTCAGGTTCAATCACGCTTACAAGCTTTCGCCGTTTTAGCCTCGTGCTGACCTTGACCTTTGACCTTTGACAGTGACTACAGTTATGCCTCCACGAAGAATGGAAGGAAGATAACAAGTTCTGCTATTCTTACAAGCGCTCCCCTTCCCGTCTAACCTCACACCACCAGCTTACCCGACCCTCGCCGCTACGCGTCCACTTCACCTTGATGCGACCTTGACCGTTGACCTTGGATTTTAAATAGTAACGTGATGGCACGGAATGTTATCAGTTTCTTACCTCCTCTCTGCCGGGTTTGGTTTTCCCATCACCTGCACCGCTGAGAACACGCCAACATTCAATTTGGCCGTCCACACCTGTTCTTCCTATGCGGTGCCTATGGCAGTACACTTGCGTCTAAAGACGATAATAGCCTCGAGGAAAGTAGCAGCAAGACGGATAACAGTTATCATCCCTGGATCGCAATTATTTTCTAAGAGGTCACAACTGATTTCCCTGTTTTCCTGAAGATGATAACTTTCCCACGTTTTTCCTGAAGGTAACAGTTGTTTTCCCTATTTTCCATGAGGTAATAGCCAGTATCTTAGTTTTCCTGAGAAAAAAGAAGATATTATCGCGAGGGGAAAAACAAACGTTGGTAACGGGGGAAACAGCTATGATGGTTGTTCTTCATGACAAACAGGGTCGGCAAAATAGGGATCATACTGCGACCCGAGTGTCATAAGTACTGTCCTATTTTCATTGTTTTCTTAAAAGGATTATCACTGTTGTCTCAGCAAAAATGTGGAAATATTTCTAAGGTGATAACGCTGATGCTAACTGTTTTCCTTGGGAAGAGAAGAGAAAACACGCGTGACCATTATGGAAAACGGTTGAAAACAGCTATCGTCGTGGAGGAAAATGGTGTGGTCGTTAAAATGGTGAAAACAGCTGTCGTCGTAGAGGAAAGCGGTTGTGGTCCTCATGGGTGAAAGGTTAACCCCATTTTCCTGAAGCATAGTAACTGTTTTGCGGGAAAACAGCTTTTATCGGCTTATGGAGCTTGTATGCTCCCTTAGAGGCCACCTGTCACCTCGCCCCACCATCCCCCCCCCCCCCCCCCCCTTCCCCAAGAAGACTGGGGGGCATCCAGGAGGGAAGGTGTATCATGCCGGATTATCTGCAGCACCGATCGAGCACCGAATTCGTGGAGAAAATGATTTTATTTTTCATACCCGTTTTTTTTTTCGGATCAGCGAGCGAAGACAGAAGAAGAAAAGTGGAGATAAAAGGGAGTGTGTGTGTGTGTGGGGGGGGGGGGGGGGATGTATGTATTTTTATATTATACGTATGCACATGTATTGGTGACTGGATGCGTAGAATATGTGTTTTGTACATTTGTATGGATTGTGTGTGAGTGTTGTATGGATGGGTGGATGGATGGATGAGTGACAATGTTAGTGGATCGGTTCTAATATATGTATGTTAGTAGGTGAGTCGGTAGATTCGCATGTGTCCATGTATGTATGTATGCATGTATGTATGTATGTGTGAGTGTATGTATATGTGTATGTCTCTAGAAGGGCATCAAACACTTTAGTCTTGGCCTGAAGTCGTCGAAGGTAAAGAGTTTGCCATCTGAACGAAACTGGATGTATACCTCCATGTCACAGTCCCGAAATGCATCAATCAGCATTACAGCAAACAGAATGGAAAAAAAGGTTGGGGGCTAAAACGCATCCCTGCTTCACTCAGTTTTTTTTTCACGGGGAATGGGTCAGAGGTCTCTCCGTTTTCTTGCAACCTCGCCTGCATGCCATCATGGAATGAAACTATCAGTGAGATGAGCTTTTCTGGACAACCAAACTGGTGAAGGATCTTCCTC
Organism: Conus ventricosus; assembly: GCA_018398815.1. Taxonomy (NCBI): domain Eukaryota; kingdom Metazoa; phylum Mollusca; class Gastropoda; order Neogastropoda; family Conidae; genus Conus; species Conus ventricosus. The sequence continues at coordinate 77,948,686 of CM031612.1, forward strand.
AAGCGGTCCGAATTACGGGTTGAAGGCCTTGGTGAGATTAACAAACACCATGTAAAGCTCCCAATTCTGCTCACGACACATCTCCTTTACCTAGGCCCATCCTTGCAGGACTCCATTCCATGCAGCGTCTGTGGACGACTTTGTGCCTCAGGAATTGGTCTTCATTTCCACTCGAGGACCCACATCAGCAGATGACCTGCCTGCCTTCTCGTCCATCGGACATGACGGGAGAATCCATCGTCGTGTATGTATGTACGCGACGACCTGGCGATTTGGGACAGAGAGAAAGAGACGGCAGCAGATTTTTGCCAAAGAGAAAGAGCTTACGGGAGCTCTCTCTCTCTCTCTCTCTCTCTCTCTCTCTCTCTCTCTCTCTCTCTCTCTCTCCGTCCCCCCCTCTCTCTCTCTCTCCGTCCCCTCCCCTCTCTCTCTCTCTCTCTCTCTCTCTCTCTCTCTCTCTCTCTCTCCTCTCTCTCTTCTCTCTCTCTCTGATCCCAACAGACGGACAGAGGAAACGACCACCCTTTCCGGCACTCATTCCCTCTCCTCCATTTCCCAATCCATCCCACCTCTCTCTCTCTCTCTCTCTCTCTCTCTCTCTGAAACCAACAGCCAGACAGTAGGAATCCATTACCGTTCTCGCCTTTATCCCGTCCCTCCGCCCCCCCCCCCCCTCTCTCTCTCTCTCTCTCTCTCTCTCTCTCTCTCTCTCTCTCTCTCTCTCTCTCCACACGCACACACGAACCCAGTCCCGCCCCCATCCAGGGAGAGTTTCCAATTAATGAATTAAAGGCACCGATCACAGACAGTAAAGTCATCAGCACCCTCTGCTAACGAGCCGGTCATAAAGTGGTGTCGCGTGAGGGGGGTCACGTGGTACGCGTGCACGTGCGGGGGTGTGATTCAGAACACAATCAAAAGGCTTCGGAAGGGGGAGGGAGGGGTTGCTTTGGTTCGGTTTGGTTTGGTTTGGTTGTTTTGTTTTTGTTTTTTTATTGTTGTTTTTTTTCAATGGTCTATCGTTTCAAAGTACTCAGTCCGTCAATTATGTTCTCCCTTAGAGGGAATGGACGGAAAGGGCAGCAGAAGCTTTAATGAGAAGTGGTTTAATGATAACGATGATAAGAAAAATATGATAGTAACAACAACAAGAACAACAAACAACAGCAACAACAACAACTATGATAATGGTGATAATAATATGATAGTAACAACAAGAACAATAAACAACAGCAACAAGAACAACTATGATGATGATGATATGATGATGATGATGATGATAGTAATAATATGATAATGATAATAATAATGAATAAGATAATAATAATAATATTCATAATAATACTAATGATAATAATAGTAATTGAGGTGGTGGTTGATGATGATGATGATGATGATGATGATGATGATGATGATGATGATGATGATCTGCCATTCCTTCATTCATATCCGATTAATTCAGCATTTGTATCTGCCTTTGTTTGTTTTTTCCTGTGTCTGTATGGTGTTTCATTGGTCAGCTTCAGCCTGTGATATGGTGTAACAGGGTAAGACGTACATTGGGGTCTGAAAGAAAAGAGTTTGGGTGTTTGAACTGGTTGGTAGTAAGATGACAGCAACAGACTCCTGTGTTTCTGAACGCAAGCCAAATACACAGACACAACAAGAAGGTGAAAAGTAACTTCTATGTCAATAACAATACCAAACAGAACATTAGATTTTTTAGGAATATGTCTTTTTCAAATATTACAAACACCAAACACACACACACACAACACACACACACACACACACACACACACCACGCACACACAACACACACACACACACACACACACACACACACACACAAGCTAAAACAAGAGTCCCCAGATAACAGTGAGCATGAAAAAAAAACAAGACGCAAAGCATATAAACGTACTCCCAGTTTATCTTGAATACGCGTGAGATATTCCATAAAGAGGAAAAAAACGTTTTGGGCCGTTATAGCCGTTAGTAACGGCTATTCTGGTAAACATCGGGCATCATCTGTGACCCATAGTGAACATACCTACAAATTTTCAGAAAGATCGGCCAAGTACTTTCTGAGATATTCCATAAAGACGAAAAACCGTTATGGGCCGTTATAGCCGTTAGTAACGGATATAATGGTAAACTACAACATCGGGCATCATCCGTGACCCATAGTGAACATACCTACACATTTTCAGAAAGATCGGCCCAGTGGTTTTGTCTGGAGCGAGTGGAACACATTTTGACCACGGACGGACAGACAGACACCAGACAGCATTTCTTCGTTCCTATTATAAAGTACTCGCTGTTCTATAAGAACTGGGAGTACAAAAAAGTCAATACTAATATAAGTCAATAAGTCAATAATAAGTCAATACCGACTGAATGATGCGCCGACAGGCAGCTCTTCAGTCAGCACTACCCAGGTAGGCAGCCCGTTGTGTAAACGAGTGTTTATTATATATTATATGTAAAGCGCTTAGAGCCCTAATCTTTAGAGAATAGGCGCTATGAAAATTAATATTATTATTATTATCATTAAGTCCGTATATCTCAATACGAATGGGTTCCAAGTCCACATGAGACAGTCTGATCACAGAGCAAAAATTGTCTTCGCCTGCACCTCAGTTTCAGATTGGATTTCTACAAATAGGTCAAATCAGACAACTTTCGAAGCTTATATGCTTTCTTTGAAGTTAGTGTGTGACCTCATTTCATGCAGTACTTCATTCGTGGGAGATGGAGGGGGAAGTGGAAAGGTTGGGGGTTGAGGGTGGAAAAGGGGTATTGGGGGAAGTGGAAAGGTTGAGGGTTAAGGGTGGAAAAGGGTATGGGGGGAAGTGGAAAGGTTGGGGGTTGAGGATGGAAAAGGGGTATGGGGAAGTGGAAAGGTTGAGGGTGGAAAAGGGTTATGGGGGAAGTGGAAAGGTTGGGGGTTGAGGATGGAAAAGGGGTATGGGAGAAGTGGAAGGGTTGAGGGTGGAAAAGGGGTATGGGGGAAGTAGAAAGGTTGGGGTTTGAGGGTGGAAAAGGGGTATGGGGGGGAGTGGAAAGGTTGGGGGTTGAGGGTGGAAAAGGGGTATGGGGGGAGTGGAAAGGTTGGGGGTTGAGGATGGAAAAGGGGTATGGAGAAGTGGAAGGGTTGGGGTTTGAGGGTGGAAAAGGGGTATGGGGGGAGGTGAAAGGTTGGGTTTGAGGGTGGAAAAGGGGTATGGGGGGGAGTGGAAAGGTTGGGGGTTGAGGGTGGAAAAGGGGTATGGGGGGAGTGGAAAGGTTGGGGTTTCAGGGTGGAAAAGGGGTATGGGGAAGTGGAAAGGTTGGGGGTTGAGGATGGAAAAGGGGTATGGAGGGAGTGGAAAGGCTGGGGGTTGAGTATGGAAAAGGGGTATGGGGGGAGTGGAAAGGTTGGGGTTTGAGGATGGAAAAGGGGTATGGGGGAGTGGAAAGGTAGCGGGTTGAGGGTGGAAAAGGGGTATGGGGGGAGTGGAAAGGTTGGGGTTTGAGGGTGGAAAAGGGGTATGGGGGAGTGGAAAGGTTGGGGGTTGAGGATGGAAAAGGGGTATGGGGGGAGTGGAAAGGTTGGGGGTTGAGGGTGGAAAAGGGTATGGGGAAAGTGGAAAGGTTGGGGGTTGAGGATGGAAAAGGAGTATGGGGGGAGTGGAAAGGTTGGGGTTTGAGGGTGGAAAAGGGGTATGGGGGGAGTGGAAAGGTTGGGGGTTGAGTGTGGAAAAGGGGTATTGGGGGAGTGGAAAGGTTGGGGTTGAGGGTGGAAAAGGGGTATGGGGAAAGTGGAAAGGTTGGGGTTTGAGGTGGAAAAGGGGTATGGGGGGAGTGGAAAGGTTGGGGGTTGAGGATGGAAAAGGGGTATGGGGGGAGTGGAAAGGTTGGGGGTTGAGGTGGAAAAGGGGTATGGGGAAAGTGGAAAGGTTGGGGGTTGAGGATGGAAAAGGAGTATGGGGGGAGTGGAAAGGTTGGGGTTTGAGGGTGGAAAAGGGGTATGGGGGGAGTGGAAAGGTTGGGGGTTGAGTGTGGAAAAGGGGTATGGGGGAGTGGAAAGGTTGGGGGTTGAGGGTGGAAAAGGGGTATGGGGGGAGTGGAAAGGTTGGGGGTTGAGGATGGAAAAGGGGTATGGGGGAGTGGAAAGGTTGGGGTTGAGGATGGAAAAGGGGTATGGGGGGAGTGGAAAGGTTGGGGGTTGAGGATGGAAAAGGGGTATGGGGGAGTGGAAAGGTTGGGGTTTGAGGGTGGAAAAGGGGTATGGGGGGAGTGGAAAGGTTGGGGGTTGAGGGTGGAAAAGGGGTATGGGGAAAGTGGAAAGGTTGGGGGTTGAGGATGGAAGAGGGGTATGGGGGAGTGGAAAGGTTGGGGGTTGAGGGTGGAAAGGGGTATGGTGAAAGTGGAAAGGTTGGGGGTTGAGAATGGAAAAGGGGTATGGGGGAGTGGAAAGGTTGGGGGTTGAGGGTGGAAAAGGGGTATGGGGAAAGTGGAAAGGTTGGGGTTGAGGATGGAAAAGGGGTATGGGGGAGTGGAAAGGTTGGGGTTTGAGGGTGGAAAAGGGGTATGGGGAAAGTGGAAAGGTTGGGGGTTGAGGATGGAAAAGGGGTATGGGGGGAGTGGAAAGGTTGGGGGTTGAGGGTGGAAAAGGGGTATGGGGAAAGTGGAAAGGTTGGGGGTTGAGGATGGAAAAGGGTATGGGGGAGTGGAAAGGTTGGGGGTTGAGGATGGAAGAGGGGTATGGGGGGAGTGGAAAGGTTGGGGGTTGAGGGTGGAAAAGGGGTATGGGGAAAGTGGAAAGGTTGGGGGTTGAGGATGGAAAAGGAGTATGGGGGGAGTGGAAAGGTTGGGGTTTGAGGGTGGAAAAGGGTGTATGGGGGGAGTGGAAAGGTTGGGGATGGAGGTTGGAAAAAGGGGTATGGGGAAAGTGGAAAGGTTGGGGGTTGAGGATGGAAAAGGGGTATGGGGAAAGTGGAAAGGTTGGGGGTTGAGGTGGAAAAGGGGTATGGGAAAGTGGAAAGGTTGGGGGTTGAGGATGGAAAAGGGGTATGGGGAAGTGGAAAGGTTGGGGTTGAGGGTGGAAAAGGGTATGGGGTGGAGTGGAAAGGTTGGGGTTTGAGGGTGGAAAAGGGGTATGGGGGGAGTGGAAAGGTTGGGGGTTGAGGGTGGAAAAGGGGTATGGGGGAGGGGAAAGGTTGGGGTTGAGGGTGGAAAAGGGGGATAGTTGGGGGGAGTGGAAAGGTTGGGGGTTGAAGGTGGGTGGGGGAAAGGGGTATGGGGGGAGTGGAAGGTTGGGGTTGAGGGTGGAAAAGGTGGGTTAGTGGAAAGGGGAGTGGAAAGGTTGGGGGTTGAGGTGGAAAAGGGGTATGGGGAAGTGGAAAGGTTGGGGTTGAGGTGGAAAAGGGGTATGGGGGGAGTGAAAGGTTGGGGGTTGAGGGTGGAAAAGGGGTATGGGGGGAGTGAAAGGTTGGGGGTTGAGGTGGA
>CM031612.1:77964175-78016675 GCA_018398815.1 Conus ventricosus
TCTCTGTGAAGTTCCGTGATATCTGTGTGTGTGTGTGTGTGTGTGTGTGTGTGTGTGTGTGTGTGTGTGTGTGTGTGTGTGCTTACATTTAATGCGTGTGTGTGTGTGTGTGTGTGTGTGTGTGTGTGTGTGTGTGTGTGTGTGTGGTGTTTGTATATGTGCACGTGCTTACGTTCGTGCGTGCGCGCGCATCTGTGTGTGTTTGTGTGAGTTTGTGTGTGTGTGAGTGTGTGTGTGTGTGTGTGTGTGTGTGTGTGTGTGTGTGTGTGTGCGTTCGTGCATGTTCTGTCAGCATAACCATGAGTTAATCTGACAATAAATTGGTTTTAGTCAGTCAGTGCGTTCGTGCGTGCGTGCGCGCGCTCAACTTGAATCTTTATTTACTTTAAACATCATCCCCACCTTCCCACCCCATAGCTCCACCATACATCCCATGGCCCACTCTCTCTTCCTCCTGTTCCACTCCTACCATTCTCCCCCCCCCCCCCCCCCTCTCCCCACCCCCGCGCCTTCTTCCTCTTTTCCCCCTCCCCTCTCAGCCCTTGGCCCCTCCCTGTCACACCACAACGGTAGTTCATTCTGTTCCTTTGAAAACTGACTTAAATACGAGAATGGGTTCGACCGTGGTTCTCTGCCAGTGTGGGAGTCTTATGGCGTGTTCATGGGTGCTTGTGGTGAAACACGGCTTCCATGAGGCGAGGCTTTTGACTGCTCCGTCTCTCTTCCCCTTCTGTCTACAGCTGTAAAGTTGTGTCATGGGGGGGGGGGGGGGTGTTTGTGGGTGGTGTGTGTGTGTGTGATTCTGTTGTGTGTGTGTGTGTGTGTGTGTGTGTGTGTGTGTGTGTGTGTGTGTGTGTTGTGTGTGTGTGTGTGTGTGTGTCTGTGTGTGTGTGTGTGTATGTGTGTGTGTGTGTGTGTGTGTGTGGGTGTGGTGTGTGTGTGTGTGTGATGTGTGTGTGTGTGTGTGTGTGTGTGTGTGTGTGTGTGTGTGTGTGTGTGTGTGTGTGCGGCTGGCCTCCGTCCCACCCACACACGGACGACACGATAATCGATAAGGGGGTTGAAGCGAGCTTTGAAGGAAATGAGTTTTGGCTCCCTGGGTAATAAAAATGCTGTAACAGGCAGATGAGGTTGACACTTAGGTTTGAGCTACAAAACGAAAGAGTGTATGAGACAAAATACAGAGAGAGAGAGAGAGAGAGAGAGAGACAGACAGACAGACAGGACACAGGGCAGGCAGGCAGGAGACAGACAGACAGGCACAGGCAGGCAGGCAGGCAGAAGTGCAGTGTTAAATGGATGAAATGTTTCTTGAGTGAAATCCCAAAATATCCATGCTTGGTTGAATACTTTTGATGGACCAAATTTAAACTCTCTCTCTCTCTCTCTCTCTCTCTCTCTCTCTCTCTCTCTCTCTCTCTCTCTCTCTCTCTCTCTCTCTCTCTCGTTGTGTGTGTGTGTGTGTGTGTGTGTGTGTGTGTGTGTGTGTGTGTGCGTGCGTGCATATGTGTGTGTGTGTGTGTGTGTGTGTGTGTGTGTGTGTGTGTGTGTGTGTGTGTGTGTCACTGTGTGCATTCGTCTGTGTGTCCGAAGTTAACCTTAACTTTGGCACGTGTGAAGCTAGAACAAGCATTAGAGTAATAAAACTCTGCAGAATGATAAATATTAGGAATACTGTTCCAGCCATTCTATGATTGAAGATGTCACCAGATCGTAAACAACAGCCATGAATCTTCGATTAACATTTTCAACATTAAAATCATAAATACAACATTGTCGTATTCTTAAAAATTTAGCTTTCTTTGATAATACACTGATTAAAGACATGTGAAACGATACTATATGCTAATATTGAGACAAATGTTAAGTTACATTCTGTGAAGACTGATGTCTACCAAGCAGAGATGCCGATGTGAACGATTCTGTTACTAAATATAGGACCCAATGGCCACATATCGATGTCTATTACCAAAGATAGCGAACTAAGACAAGGCAAATTTATATATTATTTATGATGAATCAAGCAATGTAAACGACATTAAGCGAACAATAACAAAAGATTTTTCTTTACAAATATTGTGAGAATACATCGTGAATTTCACTTGCTGCGAGAATGATAGAAAGTTGCTTTATCCGAGGGAGAAGCCGAAACGGATGCTTCAGTCCAGATGACACGTCGGTCATGTTAAAGAAGACGTCAGGTCTTCATCACACGCTGTTGATGACACATTAACACGTGAGTGTTCCAAGCGATGCTTCCAACTATGGATGTAGGTGGGCGCGAGGGCAGTGGAACGCGGGGAAGGGAGGGGGGAGGGGGGGGGGGGAGGGAAGAGCATGGACAAGGAAAGTAAAGGAGAAAACAAGACTTGGCCAGAATGACATTGAAACAATTTGTACTATGCTGCACGTGGAAGTGATATAATAGCTGGTGTCAGGATCAGGGTACAGCTGACACTTCGCCCATTGTACGAGAAACAAAGGGGGAGATGAAAAGAAGGGGTGACCGAGATGGGGAGGAGGATGGAAGTGAGGGAGGAGGGGGAAGTGAGGGAGGAGGGTGGAGGGGAATGGAACGGGGAATGGAGGAGGAGGAGTGCGCGGTGGTTGAGTAGCTGGATAAATAGTAGGTGCCAGAGCGGATGTTAACCTCACAATTTAAAAAGGAGAATCTGCTATTTCAACAGTCTTAGCGGGTGGAGTGACCATTGTTAGACAGCATTTAACGTGGTGACAGCCCTGGTATGACCCTTTGCGGTTGGCTGGGCTATAAGCAACATTACCTTATCTTACCTGTTAGACAGCTGTTTACCGTACAGTTGACGATAAATCCAACCGCAGATGTCAACATGTCGTGAGTTGTGTTGTAAATTGATTCTGAAATATCGCTCGTCTTCCCTAACAAAATGATATTTCCTTAGCAACTTGGTATTGGTCTTGATACCGGAATGAGAGAGGCAGCTAGCTTCTGATTAAGGAGTGGAATGGGGAGGGGGGGTTGGATGGGGAAGGTGGTGGTGGGAGAGTCGTCATCTGTAGGACTTGAAACGTGCTTCACTTTGTGACATTTTGTACGTAACTTAGCCTACGCATCACAGTGCTAAAAGTATTACACTTAAGACAATACCAGTCTGGGAAAATAGTCAAATTCGCCCAATAAGAATCTGATTTGGCCGGATCACGCAGTTGAGATCGACATGTCTGTCCATTCACATTTATCACTAGCACCCTTTGCCCTTCATTGGTGCGGAGTGTGTAATCAGACATGAGAGTCATCTATGGGCAATCGCATCTCATCTTACTGAATTAGTTCTCGCATTTACTCTGTGTCTATACATCAGACGTATATGCATCCGTGTGTTACTGTGTGTATTACTGTACAGTTTGAATAATCCTGAACGTTTTTTTTTAATAGTTATCACTGCGACTGAAATAAAGTGAGGGAAGAGAGAGGCGGACGGGAGGAGGGAGAGAGAGAGAGAGAGAGAGAGAGAGAGAGAGAGAGAGAGGGCAATATGTGTAGATATGCACGGATGCTTGTGTATGTGTGTGTGTGTGTGTATGTGTATGCGCGCGCGCGGTCGTGTGTGTGTGTTGTGCGCGCGTGTGTGTGCGTGTATACGCGCGTGTGCGAGTGTGAATGGCATAATGTATGTGGGAAAAAATCACAGATGTTTTCAGCAAGTCTAAAGCAGATTGTAGAAAAAAAACCAAAAAAAACTGCATGTATCAGCGTTTCTTGATATCAACGGTTTGGCGTTAATGAGATTTAGACGTAGCTGTCACAACCATGAAACTGAATGAGGAAGGCCATGGGCAATGTCGAGTGCAGAGCGAACGTGCTGAACGTGCTGATCCTGTGACCGCACCGAGTGCATCGGTTCATGACTTTGATGCATTGGATGGCGTTTTCCAGAGTCCCTCTCACCCACAACCTGCCCGCATGAAGTCCATTAATTAATTTCTGTAACGTCGGCGATTTCGGTGGGTAGTTGAGTGCAGAGCTGTCTGTTGTACTGAAATAGATAAACAGATGGATGCATGAAGTTATAGAAAGTTGTCTAATTTTCCCCATATGTATGTATATATTATGTATGCATGTATGCGTGTGTGTGTGTGTGTGTGTGGTGAGATATATATATATATATATATATATATAGAGAGAGAGAGAGAGAGAGAGAGAGAGACAGACAGACAGACAGACAGATAGAGATATGTGGTGTGTGTGCGTGAGCGCGCGCGCGTGTGCAGGCGCGAATGTAGATCTATGTCTGTCAAGGTGGGCGCATGAGTGGCTATGGATTCGGGTGCGCATGCGTGCGTGTTTGCGCAAAGGCTCACCGGAAATGAAGGCGGATACATATCCGCCATCGATTTCCGGCCTTTCCGCTGTTTGTTCTGAAGCGAACAGTGCCCCAGCTTGTTTTATCATTCCCTCCTTCCTTCCTTCCTTCCTTCCCTCTCTCTGCTTCCTCCTTGTCCTCCTTCCTGTCCCCCTCCTTTCCTCGCAGTCCATCTTCCTTCTCTCCATCTGTGAATAGCGGGACCACTGACGTTCAGTTTCTTTAGGGGTGCCTGGCTGCGGAGTTCCATCTCCCCTGTCAATTTATTTCGCTCATCCCTGTATGGGCCCCGTCTGGGATAAATGGAACCGTTACAGCCGCTTTTTTTTTTCATCAGTATTCTTGAATGTCAGAAAAGGGGAAAGGGATTGGAATGGCAGGGGAACAAGAAGAAAGGGAGGAATAATTGGGGGGGGGGGGGGGGGGGGGGGAATAAATCGACAGAGGGGAAGGAAGCACGGAAAGACAAGGACCAGTTGCCGTGGCTCAGTGATTAGCGACGCGGATTGTGAGCTAGGAGGTCATGGGTTCGATTCCCATCAGAACGGTTTGTTTGTGGATTTTTCGGCCTTCTACCGGTGTTGAGTGTAGTTTGGGCTCAAACGGGAAGACTGGGACCACCAGTCCACTTTGTGGATGTATCTCTGAGTGTTCTTCAAATTTCTTGAACGCCGGGCTACATTATTAAGAGAAAGCGTAGAGTACAGCCCAGTCATGTAGTTTGTGACCGAAATGCAACTTCATTGCATCCTCCTTATCTTGATCCTCCTCCTCCTCCTCCTCCTCCTCCTCCTCATCTCATCCTCTCCTCTCATCATCATCTCATTATCATCATCATCATCATCATTATCGATCAGCGTGAAAAAGAAAGTCTCAAATTCTGCTATCAATGTATTCTCCATGTCTTGATGAGTTCGTGCGGATGTCATCAGTATCGGCAGGTCAGGGCGGGAGGGGGGGGGGGGGGGGGCTGTCACTGGATGGACAAGGTGGCTTCCTCCACAGGGGGGATACTCACCAAGGCTGACTCTGCAACTAAACAATTGTTGTGGTCAGTAGAGGGCTGACAGATGGCTTCAACGCACGGTGGATCGGAACAGGCACTAGTGAACACCACCGACATGACGCAGCAGTAGTGAAGGGTCTCTTTGGGTGGGTCGTCTCACGACTTGTTGATACTGACTGCTCTCGTTGGGTGGCGGTGCTGGGGGCTGCGACCACACAGAGCAGGGTGCAGCCGTGAGCCGGGAGGCGGAACGAGCGGCGTGGAGATCATGTCAGTGGCAAGGACGATGAGACAGCAATAAAAGGAGGAAAAGAAAAAAGAAAAAAGGGGGAAAATGGGGAAAGAAGTGCATGAGGAAGGAAGAAAAGAAGTGAAGAACACAGATGGAAGGAAACGGAAGAATACAGAAAGGGAAGGAGGGGAGGGAAAGGAAAGCAAGGAAGAAAGTGAGAAAGAAAGAAAAGACGACCGAATGAACGAAATGGAAGAGGTTTGATGATGGAACAATTGGTACAAAGAGAGAGAGAAAAAGAAAAAGAGAGAGAGAGAGAGATTTAGGCACACACACACACACACACACACACACACACACACACACACACACACACACACACACACACATTTGACAGAGAGACAGTCGGAAGGAAGCAGTGTAAGAAACGAGACAAAAGCAAGGAAACGATTCTGATGTAGAAAACGTGGAGAAAACTTAACTTAAGGAAAAGGTTAAAAGAAAAAAGGAAGACCGAGAGGGTGGAGGAGGGAGAAAAAGAAGAGGGGATGGGACAGAGGGAGAGGAGAGAGAAAGAAAGAGTCGTAGACAGAGTGAGGGATGGAGAGAAAGGCAGAAGGGGACAAACGGGAGGTACTAAAAAGAAAAAAATGAAGTAATGAACAAACGAATGTAGGAATGAATTTCGTAGGAATGAATAAAAGTGTACGAAAGAATCGAAACAGAAATGAGCAGGATGACCGAACGAAACAGGCGGAGAAGATAAATCAGAAGGCTGCAACAACGAACAAAGAAACCAGCAAACAAACAAATGCAGCACATGCATGGACGGATTCTATTGACGGGAAGTGGGTGCTGCCTACATGCTTTTTCTATGTCGCCGAATCAGTGATAATATAACTGGAAAGAGTGCTTTCCCTTTCCTTCATGCGAGGGAATGTTCACATGCCTCTCCTTTCATTTCCATTTGAGCTTGAGAAATTCTCCTGCATCTGTTACCCTCCTTTCTTTTTCCTTGTTGCAGAACGGAAGTGGAAGCGGAATGCAGACCGGGTGTCAGCTCAATGAACGTCAGCAGAGAGCCCGGATGAAGGTCATGTGACGTGACGTGGCGGAGCAAGTTCCCTCCCTGGAGGCTTCAGCGGTGCGAGGTCTGAAATTGGCTTTTCTTGCTGAGGCGTCCTTAAACTTAAGTCAAGGAATTAATCAGCGACATGGAGGAATGAATATACGGAGGAAGCCATTGAAATTGCTTTCATCGACAAAGAATGCATTCATGTCTCTGAAATATGTGGAAATGTAGTGTCTGAAAATGGTCCTGTGTTAGAGCAGATTGTTGAAAGTTTTCGCTCTAAAGTGCTGATATTTTCTTCTACCTTTACTGGAAGTAACTTATTTTGTGTCTCGCTTCCTATTCGTCTGGAGCTAGAAGATTTACCAAGTGTACAAGGTGTTTAGTTAGGGTGCACTTCAACAGTTATAATCATTCTAACAAATAGAGGCACAATCTTTCATGCTTACTCTTATCAATGCGTAAAACATTTTGTCCGTAGGGTTTGTTTTTTAAAAATCAAGCACAGTAATAGAACAATACTTGGACTAAAGTGACCATCGACAAACAGATTCAGTCGTGCTAGTTTGCTCTGCCTTCAGGCGAAAAACCAAGCTGTGGTTTGAAAACGGGCGTATAGGCTTCGGGTCCAATGTTAGCGAAGGAAATGTAAACTTGCGAAACTACGCCACTTCTCTGCAACGGCTGTTAGTGAGAGTGAACACGAGCCAGGCGATGATGATGTGACAGTGAGAGTGGAGTATTTACGTGCTGACGTGGCAGACCGATGCCGGTGCTTCACTAAAGTGGATCATGTGTTTGTGCTGCTCCGTCTGGAGAATGTCACTTAGGCCGACTGCCATCATGGCGGAGGCAAATAATGAAATAGAACGGTAATTATAGAAGACATGCTCTTTTAAAAGATGGTCTGGGGAACGTAAACATTGTCGACAGGAAGAGTGAGGAGACACGAGCTTCTGGATGATGAACATCTCCAGACGTTTTATACCTCCAGCGCTCCGTGCTGCTTAAGTGATGTAAGGGGTAAGGAATGTGATTGGAATAGGTATTTATAGAAGAATTAGAGAGAACCTCGTTAGACGCAGCACGTATCGTGCAGTCTTAGAGAGAGGGAAACGTATTAATAGAAGAATTAGAGAGAACCTCGTTCGACGCAGCACGTATCATGCAGTCTTAGAGGGAAGCAAACCGAGGAGCTGGATTCTCACCCTCGCCATCCTGTGAGCCAGGCTGTGGACTCACCACCTGACCTGCCCCCCAGGATGCTGCAGGCCAGCGCCAGCGCCCCCAGCAGCCTTCCCGAGTGTCCCCAGTCATGGAGTCCGAGGACGACTACGCCTACGACACGGACGACTACTCCTCCATCCAGAGCCCCGCCAACGGGGAGGCCTACATGGTCACCGACGTCTACCACCAGCCCATGCCTCTGGCCACGCCGCAGGGTAGCAGCGACTCCGGGCCTGAGTACTCCACCCCTTTCGCCCACAACGGGGGCTCCCCGGGTAGTTTGAGGCGGGTGTTCTCCCGGCCCCCACCGCCTTCCAGGCCGGGGGCAAACACAAACCCAGGATGGGCGTCATGGCGGCACGCACCGGCGGGGTTCGCACCTTGTCTTCGGAGGACACCGACAGCCCCTCCCTTCCTCCCGTCCCGGACGAAGACTATGAAAGTCCCGTGTACGATTCCACCCAGTATATAGTCACCCCACCAGACGGCGAAACTCGGAGAACGAGAAAACTGTCAACGGAAGGACCTTGAATAGGAGGGAGGCCGGGGGTGGGGTGGAGTACCGGAGGTCAGAGGTCGGCTGGGGGAAGGGGAGGAGTTGGCAGGTGTGCCGCCAGGTGTGGTGCTGCTGCAGCCCAACGTGTACCAGGACGGCAGTCTGGATTCCCAGGTGAGTGACCTCTCGCTGAAACTCTCCTCCTCATTTCACCGGAAGTCGGGATTGAAGGGGGGGGGGGGGGGGGGGGGGGGGAGGGGAAGAGGAGGGAGGTTGAGGGAACGGGGGATGGAAAGGATATTGCTATGCCCACAGGTGAACCACTCTTCAATAGCTTTTTTTTTTCTTGTCCTGTTTGTCTTTGTGCGCTATCGCTGTCCGCGTCTGTTGCTATTGGAAGTGGCCAGGAACATCTTCTTCGAATTTACAAGATTGTTTGAAAGGTAGTGTGAAAAAGCCTCCTATTGAACAAAAATATCTTTCTATGATTGAATACATCAGGGTGATCACAGTGAAAAGTCTCCTATTGAATAAAATATCTTTCTATGATTGAATACATCAGGGTGATCTCAGTGTCTGCAGGTGATGAAATATCTCCACCTTCAGCATGAATATCTCCAGGGGATTGAAATGTCTCCAGGTAATCAGATGTATTCAGGTGATTAAAGTATTTCCAGTGGCCAAGATGTCTAGATATCTACAGGTGGCTGCAGCCCCAGTATGGCCGTGTGCGGTCGGCTGGGCTGTAAGCGCTGACAGTAAGCCTCATGGACGAGTAAGCAACATGAACAGAGTAAGCAACATGAACAGAGTAAGCAACATGAACAGAGTAAGCAACATGAACAGAGTAAGCAACATGAACAGAGTAAGCAACATGAACAGAGTCCAGGTGATTGCAATATCTCCTAATGGTTCAGCACTTGTGGTTAGATATCTCCAGGTTGTTGGAATTTATCTAGAGAATTGTATATCAACAGATGGCTGAAATGTCTCGGATGATAAAACATCTCCGGGTGATGAAATTCTGTCCCGATGATTCGCATATCACCAGGTGATTAAATCTTATCTCTGTATTTTCTCTTTCATTTAACAGGTCTGTTTTAATACGGATTTGTTTCATCTGTGCTTGTCACTCACTCACTACACACACACACACACACACACACACACACACACACACACACACACACACAACACACACACACACACACACACAGCTGGACCCAGGACCTCAATTGCCAAAATGGTTGATGCCCGGACAAGCACGATTGAAAATGATGATCAAAACCTCCCCCCCCCCCCCCCTCCCCAACTGCCTACCGTTCCTCAGTAAGAGCTACGCAAACATCACGGACCATTCCAGTGATTACATAGATGTCTAAAGCACACACAACACTCGGTAGAGAAGGGCTTCCTTAACGTGCCCCAATTTCCTTGAAACGCACTCTCTGGGACAGTGACGTGTAATTGCTGGGATGGTCCTTGCCGTTTGCAACACCCTTTTTCTGGGATGGTCCTTGCCGTTTGCAACACCCTTTCTCTGGCATGGTCCTTGCCGTTTGCAACACCCTTTCTCTGGGAATGGAAGGCAGCAGGGCCACGCACAACGATCGCTTTTGATTTCTATACTTATGGATGTATGTATGTCATTTATGTATGTATATGTGTATGTATGTATGCATGTATGTTTCTATGTATGTGTGTATGCGTATACGTAGGTAGCCAAACAGACAGATAGATAGATAGATAGATAGATAAGATAGATAGATAGATAGATAGATAGATAACACACACACACATGGATAGTGTGTGTGTGTGTGTGTGCGTGTGTGTGTGTGTGTGTGTGTGTGTGTGCGTGTGTGTGTGTGTGTTGGTGTGTGTGTGTTGTGTAAAACTAAGATGAAAAAAGGCAGAATAAACCCACAAAACCCGCTACACCGGCATGCACCATTTGTTTGAATCAGGATGACTACAGCTGCCCATGTCCGCCCTTCAGTGTCAGTGATCTGAATGTCCCTGTGGGAAAGGAAGGGGGACGGTGGCTGGCAATGAGAGCGGCGGGAGTCAACGCCACGGCAGAGAGAAAGAAGGGGGGATGGGGGGGGGGGGGGGGGGGGGACAGATATAGGGAAAGGAGGACATTACGTTGATTTAGAGGGGTTGGGGAAGTAGGAAGGGAGAAATGGGAGACACTACGTTGATTTGTAGTAGTCCCCCCCCCCCTCTCTCTCTCTCTCTCAATAAATAAATTTTATTTATTGGAGAGAGAGAGAGAGGGGGGGGGGGGGGAACTACGTTGATTTATGTATTTATTGATTTGCTGAGAGAGACAGACAGACAGAGAGAGAGGACATTACGTTGATTTATCTATTTATTGATTTACTGAAGGAGAGAGAGAGAGAGAGAGAGGAGAGAGAGAGAGAGAGAGAGGACATTAGGTTGATTTATCGAGCAAAAAGGAGAAAGGGGGAGACAGATTAAGGGGGGGAGGGGGGGGGGCATCACAGAGAGAAAAGAGACAGAGGGCGGGAAGGGGAGAAGAAGGAGGGAGAGAGAGCGGGGGAGGGGGGGAGATATGCTTTTTAGTTCTTCGTTTTCTGTCAGTGTATTCTAAATTACCTTGTCACGGGGTTTTTCAGTATTTGTTAGTGATCGCGGTGTGTTGTGTTTTGTGTGTGTGTGTGTGTGTGTGTGTGTGTGTGTGTGTGGTGTGTGTGTGTGGGTGTGGTAGTAGTGTAGTAGTAGTAGTAGTACTTTAGTTTTCCGTCTGTTCACCTCTGTGATATTAGACGAAGAGCGAGAAGAGAGAGAGAGAGAGAGAGAGAGGAGAGAGAGAGAGAGGAGAGAGGAGAGAGAGAGGAGAAATGTCTGTGACTGTGCAAGTTTATAATAATCTGTTTATGTAAGTTCATATAATTGTCCCCCTTTACTTCCCTACAACATACCAGCAAATAGTTTTTTACAGCAATGCTTAACTGGACTACAAATTAAAGAAAAACAACATTAAAGGCAAACTTTAAATCTGAAAAACATCAATAAAGACATGCCTGATAACGGTGGAAAATGTGCTTGAAGGGGTCAAAACAGCAGATGCTTGCTGGTTTTCTTCGTTCTCCACAAATACATTTTGCTTCGCTATATATTTAGTTTTTATGGCATCAAGTTTTAATTTAAAATATTGAAATGAAATTTCTATATTGTACTTAGTTTCCACTTGAGGAATGCTGTTTACATGTTCTAATTAATTAAATGAGTGTTTTTATCAGCCACCCCAAGCAACGTATTTTTGTAGTGTTTTCTGATCGGCACCAGCGGTTTGCTTTAAACATTTATTGACTTCAGATAAAGAAAAGGCTTATTCAATTACGTGGCGCACATTTCATTTCTGACTCCTCTCTTTGCGCATCTATTTAGCGAGCTCATTACCCCCGATACCCACAATACGATGGAATCCAACAGAAAGGGGACATCAGTTCCTTTACATATCAAAACATGAATGAGATGACATATTTCATTTACAGAAAGTTTTTCGAAAGGGTTTTTGAAAATTTTATGGATTTTTAGAAAGAATTGAATCCCACAAATAACTACTTTTAATTTGATTGGGGAAATAAATTAAACGAAAACGACATCATAATAGCTATCTTTCAGCGAAAATATTGTTGCCCTTTTCCAAATGAATATTTTTCAGTTTTGTGATGTATAACAAAGGCAGAACCAGACGATTATTAGAAAATACTGAACATCGTGTAAATTTGTGTTGAGGATATTGTCTTGTATAGCTGTTTACAGAATACAATAAAATATTGGTTTGGTCAGTTTTGCTCCATCATTTGGGGGGTAAAGTTAAAAATGTGCCCTGTTTCTTTCCCAGCTGGAGGAAAAATCGGCCCCCTTTCGTAATGTCTCAAAATGCTGTTAATCTTTAAAAGACTTTCTAAAAAGCCCAATGTGAAAAAGAAAAAATAGTCTGAGCTTTTTTTTGGTTTTAATGAGTTGGGTTTTTAGAAATTATTTTTTTTCATATTTATGAGCGTTGAACATTTCATTACATATCTGGCAGTGTTAACTTCATGTCGTTAATGGTAAAATTTAAATTTTCCTATAGTTCGGTAATTTAAAAGCATGGAAGGAAAGACCAGGGTATTTATGGGTTTATGTCTACGCTTTGCTTTTTTTGTAATGGTGTTTAGGGGCATAAAGAAAGCCTTTTGCGCATGATTATTTTGTGGATCAGTGTTGTGGAAAAATGTTTTAAAAGTGTTTATACCCCCCGCACAACTTTGTTTACTCATAATTTTCAAAAAATTTTAGCTTTTTTCTGTTTTGTTCAGAGGTACTGAATATGAAAGTTCATATTAATTTAGATGTTAAATTTTCCCCCAGAAATTTTAACTAAATTTTTGAAATTCAAGGGGTGACTGCATCCTTTTTAAAAAAAAGGAAAAACCCTTGTTTCGGCGCCATTTTTAAAATAACCCCATTATGTTTTCTCCAAGAAAATATTAGACCTTTTCTGAAACAGTACTACCATATTCTAATTCAGATTTGGGAAATTTTCTGTATAGTTTAAGTGTTCTTTTAGGCCTTTTTCCTTATTGAGGTATTATCTTTGCACAGTGTAGCTACTGCCAGCTGTTTATATTTTACTTATAGTTTAGGGAAAATCACAGATAAAAATGTTAAAACCTTTTTTTGCATCACGAACCTTGTGGAATTCCCATTTGTAATGATTTAAAAAAAAAAGTGTGTGGTGTGTGTGTGTGTGTGTGTTGTGTTTTGTGTGTGTGTGTGTGTGTGTGTGCGCGTGTGTGTGGCGTTTTTGTGTGTGTGTGTGTGTGTGGGTTTTTGGGGGTTGGGTTTTTTGTGTGTTGTGGGGCGTGCGTCCCACGTCCCTCCGTCCCTTCGTCCGTCCCTACGTGTGGTGTGTTTGGTGTGTGTGTTGTGTGGGTGTGTGTGTTGTGTGTGTGGTTGGGGTGTGTTTTTGTGTGTGTGTGTGTGCGTGCGTGAGTGCGCGTTGTTGTTCTTCAATTTTCTATTCACATAAAGTGATTTTAGACAGGGTCAGGGAAGTAGCGTGTGTATGCATGCATGTGTTGTGTGTGTGTGTGTGCGTGTGTGTGTGTGTGTGCGTGCGTGTGTATGCACGTGTGTTTTTGTTGATGGACCGATAAGAGATTTGTTACGAGTAGTTAGCTATATACAGTGATTCATACTAAAATTCTTTACAATTAACACTAGCCCAAAGCAAATATTAAAACATAAAGGTGTACAGGATATCTGGTATAACCAAGATGTTAAGCGCTCATATCTGTAGGAACACTTGTTACAAAAAAGAGCCCATTGGACTAATCATCAAAGAATTAACAAAAGAAACAAGACCTGGTAAGTTCTGGAAAATACTCGCGCTATCAAGTTGCAGGCAGTCAGGATTTTCATTTTTAAAATATGCGCAGTGGAAAAGAAGATGCTGGGTTGTGAAACTTTCAACTGCTCCGCAGATGCAATTTAAATTTTTACGAAATTTTGTACGGAAAGCGTTTAGCTTAAGCCTGTAAAGCAGGGATTCAAGTTTTCGGTTATTTTTTTAAAGTACGTTTGTGTTGGCCAATTGATAGGTAATCTTTCCACTTTTAGCCGCATTGCTGGAAGAAAAAGTAGCTGACTGGGTTTGTCACAGCAGCGCAATTTGGAGTGAGGTAGATGTATTTTAGTAAGAATCAAGTTTTTGTAGGCTTCATAAACCTTTTCAATACACGTCTTTTTTAAGAGACCATATCCTTCATACAAAGACAGAGGAATGTTGATTTCTATGGATTCATCGGACTTTCGTGCTCCTTTTCTGGCAGCCCGGTCAGCCCACTCATTACCAGAAATCCCACAGTGAGACGGGATCCAGCAAAAGTCAACTGTTGTACCTCTTGATATAAGAATACTGACAAGATGTTTTATTTCTAAAATCACCTCACCTCGATTTTTTACAGCAATAGATTCAAGGCCTTGTAGGACAGATTTAGAATCCACACAGAAAAGTGTTTTGTAGATAGTAAGTGGAGTATCAACAAGAAAGTTAGCGCCATTAGAATTGCCACCAGCTCAGCCGTGAAGACAGAATACCCTTCCCGAGATGAAAAGGTTTTTCAACTTAAGGGTAGGAATAACAAAACCACTTCCAGCTTTTTCGTTTAACAGTGATCCGTCGGTGAAAACTTTAAGGTGATGTGAATAATTACTTTCGATATGAGATTTGGCAAGAGAGGACAATATATTATTGTTAACATTCTTCTGTAGATCGGTATATTTATAATCAAAACATGCGGAGTGCGTGTGTGCATGCGTGTGTGGGTGTGGGTGTGGGTGGTTAAAGAGAGTGTCAGAGAGAGACTGAAAGTGTGTGTGTACGTGTGCGTGCGTGCGTACGTACGTGTGTGTGTGTCTGTGTTTTTGTGCGTGCGTGTATGTGTGTGGGTGCGTGCGTGTGTGTGTGTATGTGTGTGTGCGTGCGTGCGTGTGTGTGTGTGTCTATGCGCGCGCGCGTGTGTGTGATTTAAGAGAGTGTGTGAGAGAGAAAGTGTGTGTGTTTGTGTGTGCGTGCGTGCGTGTGTGTGTGTTGTGCGTCCGTGTGTGTGTGTGTGTGTGTGTGTGTGTGTGTGTGTGTGTGTGTGTGTGTGTGTGTGTGTGTGTGTGTTCCCACACTGTCGTCAGTCTGTCTGTATGGCTGTATTCATGTTCAGTTAAGCTTCCCACATGTACCAAATTTACTGGGTATCTTCATGTGTGATTTGTTTTCTTAACGCCATGCGGAAGTGACGTTTTCATCCTGGTATGGATTTACTGAGTCCCTCCCTGCTTGCCCCTTCCTTCACCTCTACTATACTCCC
Source organism: Conus ventricosus (assembly GCA_018398815.1). NCBI lineage: Eukaryota > Metazoa > Mollusca > Gastropoda > Neogastropoda > Conidae > Conus > Conus ventricosus. The sequence continues at coordinate 77,979,433 of CM031612.1, forward strand.
TCTCTCTCTCTGTCTCTCCCCCCCCTCTCTCTCTCTCTCTCTATCTATCTCTCTCTCTCTTTCATCTCTCTCTCTCTCTCTCCCTCTCTCTCTCCTCTCCCTCTCTCTCTCTCCTCTCTCTCTCTCTCTCTCTCTCCTCTCTCGCTCTCTCTCTCTCTCTGCATAAGTAGAATTTGGGGTAGAGGGATGGGGAGGTATATTAGGGGATGTAGAGGCGAAGGACAATGTAACTGGAAGCGTGTTTTGCTTTAATGTTGTTGCGATAATATATTGTTTTTTGTTGTAGAATGTGAGATAGCTTTAATGTGTGCGTGATGTTGTTTTTTGTGGATGTACTTTTTTCACTAATTGTGTGTATTTTCATATTTCCCTCTTAGGCGAGGGCTGGATCTACAAATGCGTGAAGCTGCAAATCTGTTGCGTTCGATAGTACAGGATTTCTCTGTCTGTCTGTCTGTCTGTCTGTCTTCTTCTGTCTCTCTCTCTCTTCTCTCTCTCTCTCTCTCTTCTTGTGTCTCTGTCTCTCTCTCTCTCTCTCTCTCTCTCTCTCTGTCTGTTCTGTCTCTCTTTTCTCTCTCTCTCTCTCTGCCTCTCTCTGAACTATCCCCAAACTCCACACCCACCCCCCCCATACCCACCTTCTCCAACTCACGTCTGTGTCAAACCTGATTGAATCCAGGCCTTCAGCCGTGGCTCCGTGCTCTCACCCCTACCATTCCACCTCCAGGACGACACTGCAGGTGTGCGCCTTAAGTCGTTCAATTGCCTCACTTAACTCACCGTACCGTCTCAAATGAGCAGTGGCCCACCCACCCTCAGACCCACCCCTTCCCCCTCCCTTACCCCTTGTCCCCTTTCCTCCCTCCTCCTCTTCTCATCCCTGTCCCTCCCCCCCCCCCCCCCCCCCCCCCCCCCCCTCCCCCTTTCATTTTTTTTCTTCTTCCGTGTTCCCTCTCACCCATTCCCAGTTAGCGACTAATTTGGACAGCGGAGGATTTAACGGTTTCTATTTGTTCAGCGTTCTTCTTCCTTTTCCCCTTCGTCTTTTTTTTTCCTTTGTCTTTTTTTATTTAATGTTATTGGAGGAAAACGTTGGGGAGGGGTGGGAGGGAGTGGGATCAAATGGGATTTTAGGATGAGAGGTTGAGGGTCGAGTTTATTTGCACATGCGCGCGCGCACGTGCGCCCTTGTGTGTGTGTGTGTTGTGTGTGTGTGTGTGTGTGTGTGTGTGTGTGTGTGTTTGTCAGTACAACCTTGAGTTAATCTGACAATAAATTGGTTTCAGTCAGTCAGTGTGTGTGTGTGTGTGTGTGTGTGTGTGTGTGTGTGTGTGTGTGTGTGTGTGGAACAAACATCCACACAGCCCCTGTCCCTTCAGCTTCAAACTCCACGCCATATCCCCTCCAGGTTGCGCCTGGAATAACATTTAACCCCCAACTGCCCGTCTCCACCCACCCCTCACCTTTATACCCCACTACCCACCCAACCCACCCGACCCTGTCTCCACCCATCCCTCACCTTTATACCCCACTACCCACCCAACCCACCCGCCCCTGTCTCCACCCATCCGTCACCTTTATACCCACTACCCACCCAACCCACCCGACCCTGTCTCCACCCATCCCTCACCTTTACATATAACCCCCCTACCCACCCAAGCCCTATGACCGTCTCAACCCATCCCTCACCTTTACATATAACCTCCTACACACCCACCCCCCCTATGACCCTGTCTGCACCCATCCTTCACCTTTAAATATAACACTCTACCCACCAACCCCGTACGACCCTGTCTTCACCTATCCCTCACATTTACATGTAAGCCCCAACCCACCCAACCCCTACGACATACTTCAACCCCTATCCTGCAAGCCTAGCACCGGTCACTTCTCCCCTACCTGGTTCTTCCAGTGCAGAGATGACGTATGGGGTGGCATTTGTAAAGAGGTGGGGGGGCAGTTTATTTATTTATAGTCTGTATATATCTGTGTTGGTAATTTGAGACCCCAAAGAAACTTAAACATCATTTTATAACCAGCGATAGAAAACGAGAAAAAGGAGGGATAGGAGGTTTGGGAAATGTGGAAGGATTTTCAAGAAATTATTGATTGGATTGCGTGAAAGATGAAGGCCAGAAGAGAACATTTTGAGACAGAGAGAGAGAGGGGGGGGGGCGTCTCGTTGGGAAGGAGGGAGAGAGATGGAGGGTTCTCGTTGGGAAAGAGAGGAGGAGAGGGGAGAGAGAGAGAGAGAGAGAGAGAGAGAGAGGAGAGAGAGAGAGAGAGAGAGGGGAGAGAGAGAGATCTCGTGGGGAAGAAGAAGAATGAGGAAAAAGAGACAGACAGAAACAGAGTTCTCGTTTGGAAAAAATCTGTTCAGATAACATTATTCCGTGCATAATTATCATTGTAAGGAACTGAATTACAGCGTAGTCCAAGCGAATCACGTGGAATCATCATCACTATATGATAGGTTATTATATCGTGTCGCACCGCCATTAAAGGTGTATCATTCTTATGTCACACCTAGCGTCTGGAACAATAGTTTGCTGTCTTTATTTCATATCTTATGATTGTGCTACATGATACATCCTATCATATCGCACATTGACTTGCATCTAATGATGATGATGGTAATAGCAAAGATAGGAATAATAATAACGACAGTGGTTCAGCAATAAGAACAATGTTTTATTCAAAGTATTTTTACAGGTTAAAAGACTCAACTGCAGTAGGAAATATGTGTCCAAATTAAGGACCTTTCTGGAGTGGAGATCAAGCCTGGAGGAAATGGGGAAGGGAAATGCTAGCAGAAAAGAATTACTCAAGAGGGGAAGCTGTCAGGGCCTTGGTCGTACGTATTCCATCTTTTAACTGAAAAAAAAGCAGTCTATCGCTTTATATATTGATATGTAAATATATAGTACAACCTTCAAGCTTTTTTAACTCTGAAGAGAGCAGATGAAGTTTCAAACCTTTATTGCTGAACAACAGGGCAATGTACTTATTCCGGGCTGCCCCATGTTTACGACAGATGAAAAAGTAGGGAGACATAAATTTTGTACATAGTACAAAGTTCGCTATAAAGGTCTGCAAAAGACGTGTCATGCAAGGATAATCCATTCAAAAGGCAGTTTTTTTTATATCAATAGACAGGAACCTCGCCTTTGTTAATGGATCGGGTCGTCCTCAATATGACTTGTTTTCGGTAGCTTCTTGAAGGTAGATGGGGTGAGTCGTGGCATTCTTGGAGAACATGGCCTTCACTCTTCATTTGAAGACTGAGGACAATTCTGACTTGTTTCTCATGGTTTCATCACCCAAACGCTGACAGCGTGGTAGTTTTCAAACACGACTGCCGTCACTGCGCCTCCCTAATGCATCTTTTGGAAACCACGCGGTGTTGCATTGCGTAGGATAACGGACATGGACGCCAGAATTTCACAGCATTCGTGTACCCGTCTATGAAGACTGGGGACTAGTGGACGAGGGACTGGGAATGAGCGGCGTGGATGAAGGGCTGCTGAGGTAGCACAGAAGATGGGACAGCTGAAGAGAAAACAAGAGAGACTGGGTACTTATTGCATTTATCAAGTGCTTTTTTTCTTTCTTTACGTCTGTACCCACAGCCAGTTATTGCATTTATCAAGTGCTTTTTTTCTTTCTTTACGTCTGTACCCACAGCCAGTACCAATTCAAAGTCTTCACCTTTTCGCTGTTTCCTTGCTTCTGTGTTAAATCCCCATATTTCGGGACTATACACAAACACTGGTTTGATTTTACATGAAAAATGAATACTGTATATGTTTGAATATCCTTCTTCAATCTGGAAAACAGCTTTCTGTTACCTGCGACGGTTTTGAATGTTTTATCTGACGAATTGTTCGCTCATCTGGACCCCCCCCCCCCCCCTCTCTCTCTCTCTCTCTCTCTCTCTCTCTCTCTCTCTCTCTCTCTCTCTCTGTCTGTCTGTCTCTCTCTGTCTCTCTCTTTCTCTCTCTCTCTCTCTGTCCATTAAATACGTTGTTCTTGTTTTTCCTCTGTTTTGCATGTATCTCTCGTGAAGCCAAGCTATAAGTAGATGCTGAAGCTACTCCGCTTTTAATGTTACCGATGGGACGTTCACAGAGATGCTTGTATCTGTTACCATGCCGAACTCTGCCACTAAACCCGTATTCAGAGACTGGCAGCTCAACACTTTCATGGCCGACCTGAAGGACTAAACTGGTGGCATCACAACAAAGATTCCTTATTTTGATTTAAAAGCATGCATGTTCACGTATTGCAGCATGATGCAGCGGGTCGATGGTCAGCAGCACAAGCCTTGAACATGCCTCTGGTTCCATCTCCGACAGGGCACCAACACCCTCCTCATCTGCAAACTCAAGCACCACCGGTCCTCCCTCCTCCGTCTTCCTCCCCTTCCTCTCCCCCCCCCCCCCCCCCCCCCCCTTTCTTCCCTCCGCCATACCCTCACCTGGAAACATTGCCTGCATGGAGGCCCTGGCCTTGGGGATCCCTCAGGCACACGACCTAAAAGGAACCCACGACAAAAAGGAAAGAAAGAAAGAAAGAAAGGACGAAAGAGAAGGAAGGACGGATGACTTGAGGATGAGTTGTGGAAAAGTCTACTTGAACGGAATAAATATATATAAGGAAAAAAAAAGAAAGAGTGAAAGGAAAGTGCGGGGAACCCTCACTGGTATCGATGCACCGAATCTCTCCATGGAACAGCAGGTGGCTTTCACGTGCAACATCCCGGTGCATGCGTGGAGTCAGGGACCCCTTGCCTGAGAGGTTCTTATCAGGGCATGTATGTCTTCGCCGATGTAGAACCCAAGTTCATGCACCTACAGATGGTGGGCTCCGTGGTAAAACGCCACGCTCATAACCAGATCCCTGCGAGTTCAACTCCCGCTAGCCCCGACGTAAAGAAGCAAAACAAATAAACAAAATTTCACCGTCCACTTTAAAGTGTTGTCGTTCTGGTGGTACCACTGTAGTGTTTGGCTCCTCCCACTGCGCCCTCTTTTAAGGGGAGGCTATCCCAGTCGACCTGATCGTTTTCGGCGAGTGTGAATGTGACACCAGAGTATCACTGAAATGGCACGAGCATGGTGTCTGCCGGCAGACGATGGAGACAGGTGGCCAAGCGGGAGAACGCACTCGCCCAGGGATCCACAGACTCTCCGGCCGCGGTTCAAGTGTTGTGCTGAGCGAAAGGGTGGGGTGGGTGGTAGGACGAGGGACGAATACTTTTCCCTTCCCTATTAAACTTGATATAGTGGTGTGACTGCTGGCCGTTGGCACGGGACGATAGACGACAGGAACCCTGCGTGCATCCGGCCATGTGAAGTGACCTGCGGTCACCACAGAGAGATATCTCCCATGAAACTGTGTAGACATGTCTGACAAAAAAGGGGGGTGGCGCTGTACTGTGGCCACATGCTCTGTCCAGGGGAGAACAGTCCGAATGGTCAACCTGGACAATCTGTTCTAACGATGTAGTTTTCCCACACAGCACAATACCACATGATACCATACCATACAATGCAATGCAGTACAGTACAGTGTAGTATAGAATCGTACAATGAAATAGAATGCAGTACAAAACAATATCATTCGGTGCAATACAATCAAATACAATACAGTACAACATAATACAGTACAGGACAATCGAAAACGATGTCATATAGTGACTGTTAATACTACAAGTACTATCATCGTATTATTACTAAACGTGGTGGTGATTCTCTCTGTATTGTTATATTTTTATCATCATCGTCACTATCATTATCATTCTCATTATTATCATTGTTATAAGTATTACTTTAGCCTGCATTGTCTCCTTCTCAGCAGCCTTGTTCCATTCCACATCCATTGTTCGCCCAATGTGAGAAGATAGGTGGTTATTCGTTCATCGTTGTCGTTGTCTGGAATATTGTTTGTATTGCCTGAAGAAGACCAACGAAGTCGAAACGCGTCGTGTTTGTCTTGTAAGTTGTAAGTTGTTGTTTTTTTCCTTCGGCGGAGTATTAATTTTTCTTTCAAGTTTGATATAATACGAAACAATGCGGTGCATTTAAAGACAACACAGTGTAACAAATGCAATACCATACTATGTAGTGCAATATATCATACAATAGAAAGCAACAAAACACAACACAACACAACACAACACAACACAATGCAGATTTATCCAGGAAGACTCTCTGAAACTGTTATCAGGCTTACAGGCGGGTATTCAAGCAAGAAAAAACAATACAGTAGAACTTACACAAGACAATAGACCTAAAAATGTTGCTGTTGTTGTTTGTGTGTGTGTGTGGGGGGGGGGGGGGGGGGGGGGGGGGGGGGGGGGGTCAGTGAGAGTCTGCAATCAGGATTTCATTGTGTAGCGGGAAATAGCAATTACTGCGCATGCAGTTTGCGACTGTCAATCTGTTGAATAGAAGTAGGGAAGAAGGCACGGGGACAGCAGGCGGAGGAGGGGTGGGATTATGGTGGGGGGGGGGGGGGTGGAGGGAAGGGGGGGGGAGAAGACAGATAGAGAGACAGAGAGAGATGTACGTTCGTTCTACCACTGTTGTTAGTTTATTTTGTAGGTTTTTTTTGTTGAATTTCCTTTTATTTTTCTATTTGTTTGATTTTTGCTGGCTGCATTATTTTTTTTTTATAACAAGAAAGGAAATATTAAAACAAAAGTATTTTGAAGATCCTTTGAAGTGCGTCCCAAAAAAAGACAAGAAAAGCTCCATAGCCTTACTCTAATTAAAGTTTGAAAGAACATCAAAACGTACCCTCTCCCCCCAGGATCCCCCCCCCCCCCCCCTCCCACCACTACTCCTTTTACCCTTTCATTCCGGAAGACCTTTTCCCTCACAAAAATGATGATTAAATACTCTCCCCTCTCCATCCTCCCCTCCCGCTCCCTTCTTCTTTGTCTCTCTCTGTCTCTGTCTGTTTGTCTCTGTCTCTTCTCTCTCTCGCTCTCTCTCTCTCTCTCTCTCTCTCTCTCTCTCTCTCTCTCTCTCTCTCTCTCTCTCTCTCTCTCTCTCTCTCTCCAGTCTGCTTTCAATTGTGCGGCGTAGGTGGAATTCCTGGCCGTTCCATTTCATGTTTGGCTCACATGGGTAAACAAAGTGAGTCTGCAAAACTACCCTGTTCCGGTTGTCTGTGTGTCTGTGTGCGTGTTTTGTTGTTTGCTTGTTTCTGTGCTCATAGCTACGTGCGTACAGGTGTGCGTGCCTGTGTCTGTGTGTCTGTGGTACTCTTTAACGTTGTCGGTTTTCCCCGGTAATTAGTGGGCTTGCACAAACAAACTTTGCTTAACTCTAAGTGTTCAGGAAGACTTCCCACCCCCCTGGAATGATGAATTTACCAAATAGTGAAGGCCGCAAATCTGCGCGCAGTGTTTTCAGCAATACTTCCAATGTAACTGGAGTGAACGTTTCTTCAACATTGTAGTCAGTTACGAATATAACTTTAAACGTTGATGTATGATACATTTACTGATATTTTATGTTAACATTATGACAATTATTTAGTTGCATTAAATCAGTGCTATTTCGTCCAGGGAAGCAGATATAAACCGAAAAATCTCACTTAATGTAGAACAAAGATTGCCCAGTATCTTGTCAAAATAGCAAAATAGAGGTTTATTGTATGTGGGGAAACAAACAAGTTGAGCCACATGAAAGCGGCAGATTTCCCTCAGTAACAGTTTCCAAATAATACAACTAAGCCAACATCATAATGTATATTCATGACTGGAATCACGCAAAATTAAATCATGCCGACTAAAGTTGCGAAAAGGATGTGGGAAAAAATGTCATCAATTCTGACAATATAAGATGAATGACAACATAGGAACACACTGGTCGAAACGCGCAGCTTAATGAAATCAGATTAGTTAAGGAATGGCGGCCTTCTTTTGAAGTACAGTTCATGCTCTAGGTGTGTCGATTTGATGCAGGAAATCAGTTCATGCTCTAGGTGTGTCGATTTGATGCAGGAAATCAGTTCATGCTCTAGGTGTGTCGATTTGATGCAGGAAATCAGTTCATGCTCTAGGTGTGTCGATTTGATGCAGGAAATCAGTTCATGCTCTAGGTGTGTCGATTTGATGCAGGAAATCAAAAGCAAGATGCACACAGCCTTGGCCTCCACTTAACCCCTCCCCTCCACCCACTCTCATCCACCTCTACAGGCTCGCGAGTCGAACAGCCATACTGTCTATCTTGTTATGATCGCATCACATCGATGGCGGCAGCGTTCGTTTTCCAAGTACAGTCAGACGAGGCTTATTATCCTTGTCTCAAGTCGAAGGAGCAGCCAGTCAAACTCCCTCGAACGGTTCGTTGTGAACCAGCAAAATATTTTGGGCCACCTGAAATGTTTTGGCCATGAAGATCATTTGCTTCATATATGCAAGCAAGGAAATTCTGATCCTCCCGACCTTTCATGGATCAATATTTCTTCATTCAGATTGAAAAGCAGGGTAGGATGTGCCGTGTTGTTCAGCGGATATTTCCCAGGTTCGGTTCTTCCAAAGAGACAAAAGCCCAGCGGATGTTTCCCAGGTTCGGTTCTTCCAAAGAGACAAAAGCCCAGCGGATGTGGCGGTGTCAGGTTCTTTTCGCCTCAAATGAGGCGAGTGATTGGTTAATTGACAGGGGCGTGCTGCATTCACTCGAAACTACTCCCCCCCCCTCCTCCCCCCCCCCCCCCCACCCCACCCCCCCCACATCCCCCCCCCCCCCCCCCCCCCCCCCCCCGTCTCCCCCTCCCCTCCTTTCTAGCGTCACCCAATCCCGTCTCCCTCACTTCCCTCCGGAGCCGCCATCCTCCCCAGTCTGTCTCACCTCCGGCCCAGGTCTGATGCTGGCTTCCTGTCTTTGATCCAGCGTTGGCACGGGTGCCAGTTGGCTCCCAGGCGTGCCAGCCACCTGTCCAGTCCATAATGAGCCAGGCTCACCGGCAGCGCCAACCGTCAACCCATCATATTCCGCCACCACCGCACCACAACAGAGAGGCGAGTGTAGTCAGTCCCACGGCGCGCCGCCACTTGTCAGGAAGAAGAAAAAACAACCACTTACCTTTGTCTTTATTTTCATAACGGCCGACGAAGCAGACGACAGGATCGCGACTTGAGTTTTTTTTTTCCATCTTTATTTTCATTCGTTTGTGGCAACATCCAGGTAACACTGTTGGGGGGAAAAAAGAGAGCAGACGACTCTTAACTGGAGAGTGATTTAAAGAAAAAAGAAAGAGAGAGAAAAAAAAAAAGGGAAAAGAAGCAGACGACACACCCACCGAGCGAGCGGCGCGTGCTTTTCCATTCCAGCAGGAGTTTTACGTGCTGCCGTCTGCTGTGTCTGCTTGTGGCTTTGAATGGGGGGTGGGGAGGTTTATCTTTAGACATGTTTCTTATCGGTGGCTGCGATGCTGGGCTGTGCGGCTGGTTTTGATCAGTAGATGTGGGAGTGGGAAGTTGTTCTGAAACTAGTTTTTGAGGGGGAAAAACGACGAACAGCTGATAGACGGCTTCATGCATCGTTACCGGGCTCTTCAGGAGAATTCCACCTGCGATTCATCTGTAAGTATATTTCGTTTGGTTTCAACTTACCTCGGAAATGAAAGGTGATCAGTCGGTTATCAAAGGGTCTCTCTCTCTCTCTCTCTCTCTCTCTCTCTCTCTCTCTCTCTCTCTCTCTCTCTCTCTCTCTCTCTCTCTCAGTGTATATGTGTATAGGCCCCAGTGTGTTTGTGTGTATATGTGCAGAGGCCCTGCTCTCTGTGTGTGTGTGTGTGTGTGTGTGCGTGTGTGTGTGTGTGTGTGTGTGTGTGTGTGTGTGTGTGTGTGTGTGTGTGTGTGTGTTGCGTGCGTGCGTGCGTATGTGTGTGTGTGTATGTGCGTTGTGTGTGTGTGTGTGTGTGTGTACGTGTGTGTGTGTGTGTGTGTGGGGGGGGGGGGGGGTGCTGGAGAGAGAGACAGGGGGAGAGAGATGGAGGTAGAGAATGCAGGTGCATTTTCAGTCGGGTTTTTTTTGTTGTTGTTTGTTTTGTTTTTTGTTAAAGATTTTTTACTCTGATTTTCGGCTTCATCTTCAAGGTTTTGTCAGGTTGTTTGTTGTTATGGTGTACTTCTATTTCTCCTGTGAAATACTGTTTCCGGTCAGTGCCATGATGTTAGGTGATCATGTTGTCGTCAGTGATCATCTGTATTATCTAGTCATCAATCATTATCTGTGTCATCTAATCATCAGTGATTATCTAAGACATCTAGTCATAAATGATTATCTGTGTCATCCAGTCATCGGTGATCATCTGTCATGTAGTCATCAGTGATTATCTATGTCATCCGGTGTGAATGATCATCGTTATCTAGACATCAGTGATCTGTGTCATCTAATAACCTGTGATCATCTGTTTCATCTAGTCATCTGTGATCATCTGTGTATCCTGTCATCAATGATAATCTGTGACATCTAGTCTTCAGTGATCATCTGTGTCATCTAGTGTGAATGATTATCTTTGTTATCTAGTCAGCAGTGATCAAATGTGTCATCTAGTCATCGGTGATTATCTGTGTCGTCTAATCATCAGTGACGATTTTTGTTATCTAATCACCAATGATTATCTTTATCATCTAGTAAAGGTGATTATCTGTGTCATCCGATCATCAATGATTATCTGTGTAATCAAGTCATCAAGGAGTAATTGTACGTTTAGTCAGCATGATTATCTTTGTTATGTAGTCATCAGTGATTATCACTGTTGTTTAGTCATCAGTGATTATCTTTGTCATCTAGTCATCAGTGATTATCTGTATTATCTAGACATCAGTGGTAGGCGGGTAGTGGGTGTGCTCATCTGCACAGTCACAATCTTTGCTGCTGTGACAGTTTTCATGTCGTGTCGGTCCTGTTTTGCTCGGTGTTGGGTCTGAGACTGGGCTGGGACTTCATTTGACCCCATACCCCCACCCGGTACCCCCCACCCCTCACCTCCCGCACTCTTCCTTCCCACCCCCTGCCACCTCGCGAGCGCCTGTGTGCCCGTGTGTGTGTGTGTGTGTGTGTGTGTGTGTGTGTGTGTGTGTGTGTGTGTGTGTGTGTGTGTCTATGTGTGTGTGTGCGTGCGTGCGCGCGCGTGCGTGTGTGTGTGTGTATGTGTGTGTGTGCGTGCGTGCGTGCGTGCCTGCGCGCATGCGTGTGTGCATGCGTACGTACGTGCGTGTGTGTGTGTGTGTGTGTACGCGCGTGTGTGTGTGTTTTGTAGGGCGATCTCTGAAAATGTTGTACAGGAATGCTTTAAAACATTGTTTGCCTTTTACTATTTTTTCTCTTGATTTTTTTTTTAACATGGAAACAGGCAAGTGAAACAAGTAAAACATGAAGATCTGCATTTTATGGACATTTTCTCCTTGTCTTGCAAACAGTACATTTCCTTCACCACCTCACAATTCCCTCCCATTTTCCACCCTTCCCGACTCTTAACCACTGACAGAGAGAAGCGGAGAGGGAGGGCTGGGAGGCTGTGTGTGCGGGAGAGGAGGGGAAAACAAAAGTGATGCCGTGCGCCGTAGCTACTGGCAGTGTAATAAACCTGTTTAGAGGCCAGATCGGTAAATGATGATAGTGATGAAAATAAAGACGAAAGTATGATTTAGCTCTCCCTTCTTCGTATGCGTCTCAGTTAAGTTGTTTCCTAATCTCTAAACAACACGTTTGCAGCGACAGTAATAAATGAATACATATCATCATCGTCGTCATCATCATCAGATCTTTCATTTTTATTTTCAAAGGAAAAAACCACCACAACGGGTGCAATTGAGATCTTGATCAGTTCCAATTTTTGAGGAAGTTGACGTTCTTCGGTGAATACATGGCCTGACGCATACACATGAAACAGAGATCACGTTTGCACTCCTATTCTCTCATTCAAATTCTCTTCCGTTTGAAGTGCACGTACTGTTCAATGCAGACAAGGCCGTGAAAACCCACAGGCACCTTACACTTCTGATAGGATTATTGGGCAGAAACGGGTAGGAAGAAGGAGAGGTAAGGGAAGAATTAGACGGGTGGTCGGGCAGAATCGGCAGAGTTGGCAAGCAAGAGAACTGTCGACTCAAATCATATGAAAATAAATGATTGAATATATAAACAAATAAATAAAAATGAAAGTTTTAGTGACGCAAGATAGAGGGTCTAACATGTCATAAGTTAGTCAGTTGGAAGACACACGACCACACAATGAAGCATAACACAACGGTGATCAGGTACAATCAAGTAGGTGAACAATGACCGAGTTCTTAGGGTATGCATCGTTTGATTATCCACCCCCACCTCCACCTCCCGACAGTGCACATCACAGTGCACAAAGGTAGACCACAACACAAAAGGACCAAGACATACGACATCAAGATAGATGGACTTCTTCGGCAAGCGGGTGTTGTCATTTTTGTTTTCCATTCACGCCCACCAAGAATAACCCCAAGATGTCCGTTGGCTGTCTCGTCTGTAGCACAGGTGCCAACTAGTTCCATGTCAAACCAGGTTCCATGTCAAACCATAATGGAACTTGCTCAAAATCTTACCTGCACGTCTGCTAACACACATGTTACATGTGGGGGTATTTTTCCCTTTTGTTGTTGTTGTTTTTTATGCAAAAGCACACGTGAAAAATAAAACTGAACGAATAAATAGTCCTTGATTCTTAAGAAAATAAGGAAGAGAGGAACTACAGTGGAAGATAGAAACCACATACAAAGTAACCTTAGTCAACGACTTCAGTTTCACGTGGACAAGTTACTCTAACAACATGATTTACCTTTTTTTATGAAAACAATACCATCCCTGCACCAAGTGCCAGTGATTTTATTGTTTTTTCTTTAATAGTCTGTCCCTTCTTGTTTTGTTGTTTTGTCAGTTGTACTAATAATAGCCCGGCTGACTGCACAAGTCCCATCTAGGAGTATCATTACATAGTAAAGAAAAGGTCCTATCCTGAACCATAGACGCAAACGAGATAGAGATCAGCCACACAGTTTACACAATTCATAGAATGACAACAACAACAAAAAACAACAGCAACAAAAGAAAGGCTGGCTTGCTGTAAATTGTAACAAGAGAAGAGTGTAAAGACCTTCTTGTAACTATAACAGCAAAAATCTGTAAAGAGTTTCGTGTATAAATTGCAGCTGGAACAAGGAGCAAAGACTTTCTTGTCGATTGTTCGTCCATGTATTTGTCTGACTTTATTCAAGTTTAAAAGGCTGTGCCAGTCTTGAATAAAAGTTACTCTGTGTTAGGTTTTCTTATGGGAGCAAAACATACCCCACTTGTTTATTGTTTACTGTTCCCTGCCTCATTTCATTTCCAACTTTCTTCTCATAAATTGTAACGTGAAAAATTAAATCAAAGGCTTTCTAGCTATAAATTGCATCCAGAAACGTTGTAAATCCTATCTTGTTATAAATTGTGATAGCAGATGTAAAGACTTTCTTTCTGTATATATAAGCTCTTAAAAAATGTTTAAGACTTTCTTGTGATAAATTGTAACAAAAAAGTTACAATAAATACAAGATGTATAAAAGTTACAAGACATGAACTGAAATGTACATAAGTTACAAAGCATAAACTGTAACAATACAAAAGTGTATATACTTTTTTAAAATATAAATCATAGTAAATTTAAAGAAAGTGTGAAGACTTTTTGTTATGGATTGTATAGCAAGAAAAACAGTGTACATATTTTCTTTGTTTAAGGTGTAACGGGAAAATTATTTAAAGGCTTTCTTGTTATATATTGTAACAATTGTATAAATCATAGCCATAAAAATGTGAAGACTGTCGTGTTATAGCTTGCTTTTGACTGCAGCAAGAAAAAATGCGTGAAGACTTTCTTGTTATAAATTGTCGCAAGAAACGTGTAAAGACTTTCTTGTTATAAATTGTCGCAAGAAAAGTGTAAAGACTTTCTTGTTACAAATTGTCGCAAGAAAAGTGTAAAGACTTTCTTGTTACAAATTGTCGCAAGAAAAGTGTAAAGACTTTCTTGTTACAAATTGTCGCAAGAAAGTGTAAAGATTTTCTTGTTATAAATTGTTGCAAGAAAAGTGTAAAGACTTTCTTCCTATAAATTGTTGCAAGAAAAGTGTAAAGACTTTCTTGTTATAAATTGTTGCAAGAAAAGTGTAAAGACTTTCTTGTTATAAATTGTTGCAAGAAAAGTGTAAAGACTTTCTTGTTATAAATTGTTGCAAGAAAAGTGTAAAGACTTTCTTGTTATAAATTGTTGCAAGAAAAGTGTTCAGACTTTCTTGTTTCAAATTTTTGTAAGAAAACTGTAAAGACGTTTTGTTATAAGTTGTTGCAAGGGGAAAAGAAGTGTGAAAACTACTTTGCTATAAATCGGTTCAAGAAAAGTGCTCAGACTTCCTAATCAAAGACAGATGAAAGGGCGACAATAATAGGGATATGAACAAAACAAAGACAGATGAAAGGGCGACAATAATAGGGATATGAACAAAACAAAGACAGATGAAAGGGCGACAATAATAGGGATATGAACAAAACAAAGACAGATGAAAGGGCGACGATAATAGGGATATAAACAAAACAAAGACAGATGAAAGGGCGACGATAATAGGGATATGAACAAAACAAAGACAGATGAAAGGGCGACAATAATAGGGATATGAACAAAACAAAGACAGATGAAAGGGCGACGATAATAGGGATATGAACAAAACAAAGACAGATGAAAGGGCGACAATAATAGGGATATGAACAAAACAAAGACAGATGAAAGGGCGACAATAATAGGGATATGAACAAAACAAAGACAGATGAAAGGGCGACGATAATAGGGATATGAACAAAACAAAGACAGATGAAAGGGCGACGATAACAGGGATATGAACAAAACAAAGACAGATGAAGGGCGACGATAACAGGGATATGAACAAAACAAAGACAGATGAAAGGGCGACGATAACAGGGATATGAACAAAACAAAGACAGATGAAAGGGCGACGATAATGGGATATAAACAAAACAAAGACAGATGAAAGGGCGACGATAATAGGGATATAAACAAAACAAAAAACAAACAAACAAACAAAAAACGAAACAAAACAAAACAAAACAGTACCGACAGTCAAGAAATTTAAACGAAAAATAACCAGTGTAGAAAATTAAAAAGCTGAATCAAAGAGAGTGACGGAAAAGTGGAAATTTCCAGCACAGAATTTCCCAAAGGCAGGGATGCAATTCATACTGACAGACCCTGGCATCCCCGTATTTGTTTGTGGATTTGTGTGTTTGTTTTCAGAAGAGAATGTCAGGGCAGCAAAAACAAACAGCGCTGTTTCAGACTGGCGGACTTGAACCTGTGTCGCTGATATCTGTCGCCCCAACGCTGGAATGAACAGAGAGGGGAGGAAGAAGACGGGGTAGACAATCTCCGGAGGGAGCTATCATTACCAGTTAAACATTGATTAAACCAAGAAACAGCACAGAAGTATTAGGCACTACAAAATGAAATCATAGCGTTTTTGTTTTGTTGGCTTTTATTTTATTTATTAGCTTTATTTAGAAAGAGAGGGGGCTAGTTACCGCCAAGGACACATACAAACTTATGTTCTCATGTTCGCCTCACGATCAAAATGGCCATTTTGATCGTGAGGCGAACATGAGAACATAAGTGGTTTCTCGTTCTTTGTTTTCACTGTCCTAGATGTATATTTTGTTTTCGCCTGCAGAAGACCCAAGAGGTCGAAATGCATTGTGTCTTGTCCTGTACTCTGTTTGTCTGTGTCCTTGGGGTAACTACCCCCCCCCCTCTCTCTCTCTCTCTCTCTCCTCTTCTCTCTCTCTCTCTCTCTCTCTCTCTTCTCTCTTCTCTCTCTCTTAAATTTTGCTTCATTTTCCGCCCTCATTTCACTCCGTTTTGAAACTTATTTAGCTTTGTTTTCTGTGTCTCGCTTTTGGTTTGTTATTTTTTCGTTTGGTTGCTTTCATTCTGAGCAGATAAATCAAAGCATTATTTTCTTCCCCTTTTGTGTTTTGTGTCTTCTCCTTTTACTTTCATTTTTCTGTTTCGCTTTTTTCCTTCTTTCTTTCCTGTAGCTTCTCTCTCTGCCTTCCTATCTCTCCTTTCCTTTCATTTCTCTGTTTTTCGTTTTATTTCTGCATGTCTTTCTTTCCTTTCATTTCTCTCTGTTTTTTCGTTTTATTTCTGCATGTCTTTCTTTCCTTTCATTTCTCTGTTTTTCGTTTATTTCTGCATGTCTTTCTTTCCTTTCATTTCTCTCTGTTTTTCGTTTCATTTCTGCATGTCTTTCTTTCCTTTCATTCTCTCTGTTTTCGTTTCATTTCTATATGTCTTTCTTTCCTTTCATTTCTCTCTGTTTTTCGTTTCATTTCTATATGTCTTCTTTCCTTTATTTCTCTCTGTTTTTCGTTTCATTTATATGTCTTTCTTTCCTTCATTTCTCTCTGTTTTGTTTCATTTCTATATGTCTTTCTTTCCTGTCACATTTTTCTTTCTTTATTACTTTAAATTTCTTTCTGTCTTCCCTTTGTTTCATTTCCTTTCCTTTCCTTTCTCTGTCTGTCTGTCTCTCTCTCTCTCTCTCTCTTCTCTCTCTCTCCTCTCTCTCTCTCTCTCTCTCTCTCTCTCTCTCTCTCTCTCTCTCTCTCTCTCTCTCTCTCTCTCCTCTTTACTATATTTGTCTGGTTTCCGTTCACATCTTTTAGTCTGTCTTCTTTTGTTTCGTTCCTTTCACGTCTTTCTGCTTGTCTGCCTTTCTTTCTCTTTGTCGCCTTTCTTTCTCTTTGTTGCCTTTCTTTCTGTTGTTCGCCTTTCTTTCTGTTTGTTCGCCTTTCTTTCTGTTTGTTCGCCTTTCTTTCTTTTGTTCGCCTTTCTTTCTCTTTGTTCGCCTTTCTTTCTGTTTGTTCGCCTTTCTTTCTGTTTGTTCGCCTTTCTTTCTGTTTGTCTACCTTTCTTTCGTTCGTTCTTTCTTTCAGTTCTATTTTGATCTTCGTCTTTGTCCTACCAATTTGTCAATCATTTTGTTTTATTTATTTACTTTCATTTCCGCTGATCTTTCTCTCGTTTTTTTTTTTTTTTGTTTATTTGTTTTTTTTTTTTTTTTTTTTTTTTTTTTTTTTTTTTTTTTTTTTTTTTTTTTGGTCTGCCGTTCTTGTTGTGTTTTTTCCTTTCACTTATCCTTGTCGGTCTACCTTACTGTTTTTTTTTCTATTTATTTCTTTCTTTCTCAATACTTTTCTTTCTTCCTTTCTTTTTAGGTCTTTCTGTCTGTCTGTTTTTTGTTTTTATTTAATTCTACCTTGCTTGCTTTTTTTCAATTTTCATTCTTTCTTTCTTCATACTTTTCTTTCTTTCTTTCTTTTTACTTCTTTCTGTCTGTCTGGTTTTTGATTCTACCTTACATTCTTTCCTCTATCATTTTTTTTTCTCCCAAGTTTTCTTTTTTTTTTCCTTTCTTTTTACTTCTTTCTGTCTGTCTGGGGTTTTTTTTTCTAATTCTTTTTTGTTCCCTTTCTTTCTGTCTTTCTTTCTTTCTTTTTTACATTCATTTGCTTCTTTTTTGTCTTTCTTTCTACTTCCTCTTACTTCAGTCTGTTCTTCCATTTAATTTGCCAGTCTTATCTTCTTTCCTTTTACTTCTTTATGTATCTTTCTTTCATTTCTTTCTGTCTTTTCTTCTTTCCCGTTATTCCTGTCTGTCTGTCTGTCTTTTTTCTGTCTGTCTTTTTCTGTCTGCTTTTTTTTTTAATTATCTGTGTCTATATTTTTATCTGTCTTTTTTTCCTGTTTCCTTTTGTTTTTGTTTTGTTTGTTCTGCAAGTCACTTCTTTCTGCCGATCTTTCCAGGGTTTATTCCCTTCACTTCTTTTTTTTTTAACCTCTTTCATTCTTTCTTTTCACTTCAGTCTTTCTTTCTTTCTTTTTCCCTTCCTTCTGTCCTGCTTTTCTTTCTATCTTTCCCGTCACTTCTGTCCTCTTTCTTTCTTTTCACTTCTTTCTTTCATGCTAGTCTTTCTGTCTTTCCCATCACTTCTCTCTGCCTGCTTTTTTTTTTCTCCCTCTTTCACCTTTTTTCTGTCTGTTACTTTTCTTTCTCTTTTGGCTTTCTTTCTATCTGTCTTTTTCCTGTTTCCTTTGCTTGTGTTTTGTTCGTTCTCTCACTTCTTTCTGCCGATCTTTCTGTCTTTTTTCTTCACTTCTTTTTTTAACGTGTTTCAGTCTTTTTTTTTTTTCACTTCTGTCCTCTTTCTTTCTTTTCACTTCTTTCTGTCTTGCTATTCTTTTCTGTCTTTCCCATCATTTCTGTCTGCCTGCCTTTTTTTCCTTCCTATTTCACCTACTTTTCTGTCTGTTTGCTTTTCTTTCTCTTTTTTGCTTTCTTTCTGTCTGTGTGTTGGTGCTGCTTCGCTTGTGGTCGAACTACTTGAGTGGACTCCGAGTTCTGATCTTTCGCAACACAAGGGTCTGCGCAATTGTGTGTGTGCGTTGAATGAACTATTATCTTCGTTGGCCCAGCGTCTTAACTTTTCTCGGTGTCCAATCCCTACCAAAGAGAGAGACAGACAGACAGACAGGCAGACAGAGACAAAGAGACAGAAACAGAGAGAGAGAGAGAGAGGAAGGGAAGGAGGGAGAGGCAGGTGGTGGAAAAAGGGGGGGATGGGGGGGGGGGGGGGGGGGGGGGGGGGGGGAAGGGGCTAGGCGGTTGGAAGGAAAAAGAGTTACAGACAGAGAGAAGGAAGCAGCAACAGAGAAGAGTGCTTGCAGTGTTGGCTGTCTAACAGGTGGAGACCACGGCACTCCCTGTTAATTTAAAAGCTGGCAGGGGGCTTAAACGTGTGTAGTCTAGATATAAGGCAGAAAGATGGGAAAGATTGTTGGGGGTGGGGGGGTGGAGACAAACAAGAAAATGCTTTTTACGTTCTTTCTGGCGCTCTGTAACCAAATCAGGCAGCGGAAGAAACGGAGCGAAATTGTTTCATGATCCCTGGTGTTTGCTTATTGGCTACAACACACTGAAGTGTGTACAGTTCGGTGTGCCTCTTAGCTGGCAAACAAATAATCTATTGCAAGTTGTAAAGATGTGTCTGTTTTACATCTTCTCCTCCGACACCTATGAGGCATGTTTGGTTTTCCTTTTGTTTGATGTTTTCTTCTTGACGAAGTATTGGATGCCCCTGAACGTCGTTTTCTGCTCTAATTTGTTGTGTAAATCAGATAGGCAACAAGGACTTGATTCATTGCCGGATATCTGGAGCGAACAGGCTTCCTTTTTCCGGATCTCTATCTCTCTCTCTCTCTCTCTCTCTCTCTCTCTCTCTCTCTCTCTCTCTCTCTCTATATATATATATATATATATATATATATATATATATATATATAAGCTACACACAAAAAGTTAAGGATCACTTTCACAAACATTCATAACTGTCAAAATAAGAAAAACAGTAAACAAGTGGGGTATGTTTTGCTCCCATAAGGAAACCTAACACAGAGTAACTTTTATTCAAGACTGGCACAGCCTTTTAAACTTGAATAACGTCAGACAAATACATAGACGAACAATCTAATAGTGGGGGGAAAACAAGCGCAGGCCAACAACTGAACTGTCTGGCAAAGATTTGGACTGTTTACTGTTTACTGTTCCCTACCTCATTTCATTTCCGATTTTGCTTTGATTAAATTGAGGTTATTTGTATTTGTTTCTGTCCGTCTGTGTGTTTGTCTTTTGATCTCCCTTGCATCTTTGGGTGGATCCTCAGGCGTAGGCTCAAAGACTGTCCCCTACATTTTATATTGTTTGCATAATGTCTTTAGTTTTACAGCAACTTTTTTTCCTCCCCACACTTTCGTTTGGTTGCATTTACTACTCTTCGCTGGCTGCTCTGGGGGTGCTACTGGATTCTTTTTTGCACCCATGGTGGTGAGAACACCACAGTATTATGGACTGTGGCGTGTCTCTATTTGACGCCGGGAGCGCAGACACAACCAGCCTTTGTCTCCCTGATGAGTCCCGATCCAGCGGGCGAAAGGCCTCGGAGCAGGCAATACAAATATGTCTGCCTTCAAAAGGGATTGCGATGGTTCCCTTATGCAGCTAGTGAAGAGTTTTCATATCTGTAATTTTTTTTTTAAATTTCATTTTCCCAGTTTCTCCATCTTCAAACTCTCCCCTCCCTCCCCTCAAGTCCAAATCTTTGCCAGACAGTTCAGTTGTTGGCCTGCGCTTGTTTTCCCCCATATTAGATTGCTCGTCTATGTATTTGTCTGACTTTATTCAAGTTTGAAAAGCTGTGCCAGTCTTGAATAAAAGTTACTCTGTGTTAGGTTTCCTTATGGGAGCAAAATATACCCCACTTGTTTACTGTTTATCGTTTACTGTTCCCTACCTCATTTCATTTCCAAAATAAGAAAGTCATGCGTTGAAGTTTGGCCAACAATTTAATTCCATTCGTTAGTGATAACGATGCACAATTGCCTTCAATCTTGAGCAATCGTTTGGTGTGTACATTTGATTAAAGTGGGTACGTATCCAAATTTGATTTCCCAAAGTCATTGAAATCACAAGACAGGGCATACTGATTCTCCCAAAAGCTCAGTAATGCGTGTAACCACCATGGCTGTTCGGCACTCGACGCAGCGAGTCCTCATCGAGTTGACCAGGTTGGTGAAGATCCTCTGTGGAAGCGCCTGCCACTCAGCCTGCAGCATCTGGTAAAGGTGTTGGGCATCCCTGGGAGGGGGGTGGCTCCCCACTTTGCGATCCAGCTCATCCCAGAGGTTCTCAATCGGGTTGAGATCGGGACTGCATGCTGGCCATTCCATTCTGTTGACTCCAGACTGCTGCAGGAAGTCGTTGACCACCCTTGCCCTGTGGGGGCGAGCGTTGTCATCCTGGTAGACAGCCCTCGGTCCCATCTGCTGCAGTGTATGCACAGCCAGTGGTCGAAGGATCTCATCTCGGTATCGGATGCCAGTCAGGTTACCTGTACATGATACAAGGGTGTTCTGTGCTGAAGGCCCCCCAGACCATTACAGAACCTCCACCAAAGGCCCCTTTTCTTGGACAGTGCGCAATAAAGCGTTGCCCTGGGCGCCTCCAGACCCTTAGTCGGCCGTCGTTGTGGTGAAGGGTGAAGAGTGATTCATCACTGAACAGGACCTGGGACCATTGCTGACGTGTCCACCTCACGTGACGTGCGCAGTAGGCGCGGCGTGCTGCCCTATGGGCTGGAGTTAAGCGTGGCCGTACTGCTGGGTGACGAGAACGGAGATTAAACCCATGTAGGCGGTTCCGTATGGTCTGCTGGCTGATGTTGATGTTAGTAGCTACCCTGAACTGCCTTTGAATGATGCTGGAAGAGGCTGTTCTTGTCTGCAGGTCCTGTCGTTCAATGAGACGATCGTCACGTGGGGGTTGTCTTCTTCGGTCGACCAGATCTGCGTCTTTCATGGACAATCCAGTGGCTGTGAAGCGTTGAATCAGTCGGACAATGACCAAGATGGACACATGAAGTCGCCTGGCCACTTCTCGCATGGGAACACCATCTTGGAAACCATGCAACAGCTCGTCCCCTATCCAACTCGCTTAATTTTCGTCGTGGAGGCATTGTCAGATCAGGCCTACTACTGCTGGAATGTCTTCTTATAAAAGCCAAGCGAGCGACAGCATCTCACACATAAACAGCAATGCTTGCAAGTGCATAATGGTTTTTCCCTCTGGCAAGTGCAATGTGTTCAGGCAAAACGGTCCAAAACAAGGTCATTTTTCGCAAGTTTCCGCTTTTCCGTTTGCGGCCCAGCTCAGTAGTTAAGAATCCCGTGCAATTTTCGCACTAACACAACATCGCCCACTTACAGCTGAACAAGAATTCATGACAATTTGGCTGGACTAAGAAATAATAACAGCAGCGAACTGAGTTTTTTACGCACCTGTTTTCACATACCGATCCTTAACTTTTTGTGCGTAGTATATATTATATATATATATATATATATATATATATATATATATATATATATATATATATATATATAATTTATATATTATATATTATATATATATATATATGTGTGTGTGTGTGTGTGTGTGTGTGTGTGTGTGTGTGTGTATACATGTATGTTGAACAAATTAGTAGCGAGAGAAAAAAAAGTGCAGACTAACAATTCATATATCTATATCTATCTATATATTTCTCTCTCTCTCTCTCTCTCTCTATATATATATATATATATATATATATAGAGAGAGAGAGAGAGAGAGAGAGGGGAGAGAGAGAGAGGAGACACTTTGACACATTGATATTTTATTGTCATTACCAAAGAGGTCTTTTGACAGGGGGGGGGGGGGGGGGGGAGATAACAGAACAAAAACATTTCCCTCTCCTTTCCTGCAAACAAATAGTACACTTTCATTCCTAGTGTGTATCAAATCCAAAGTTAACAAAAACAAATAAATTCGTAACATTTCGTTATGTCCTCACCTCACGCACAGGAGTAATGCAGTAAGGTTAAAAAAAATATATTTTAAAAAAAGAACCTTAAGACTGACTCGACCATCCACTCAATCAAATGATGACATTGTATTTTACTGATCTCTTCCACATGCGATGAATGATAATATTCATTCAGATATCTCTTATAATGTATTATCTTAAATTTCACTATCCTTCATCTGTCTAATTTTCAATGCTTCCGCAATGAATTTTGCAACTGATTTAATTACAAGTTCATATATATATATATATATATATATATATATATATATATATATATATATATATATATATATATATATTTTTATATATATATATAGAGAGAGAGAGAGAGAGAGAGAGAGAGAGAGAGAGAGAGTTATGGACTGTGGTGTGTCTCATTTGACACCAAGAGCACAGACACAATCAGCCGTGTCTCGCTGATGAGTCGATCCAGCGGACGAAAGGCCTAGGAGCAGGCAATACAAATAGATCTGCCTTCGAGAGGGATTGCGATGGTTACCTCAGGCAGCTAGTGAAGGGTTTTCATATGTATAATATACATTTTCTTCATCTTCAACCCCTCTTTTTTTTCTAAATTTCAAATCTTTGCCAAGTCATTGCTAAATGATGGAAGAATTGTTACCCTGCACTTGTTTCCCCCAACTACGTAATTGTTCACCATTATATATATATATATATATATATATATATATATATATATATATATATATATATATAGATATATAGATATAGATATATATATATATAGAGAGAGAGAGAGAGAGAGAGAGAGAGCTGACAACACGGAACACACAGAACAAACAAGGAGGCATTCCCTTAAAAGGATGTTCCAAGATATATACAAGGAGACATCCCCACCCCCACCCCCCACCTCTACCAAAAAAAAAAATATATATATACAGCTTTGAACCTCCTTTTATGGGAATGTCTCCATGTTTCCCCTGTGTGTTCCGCGTTGTTGGTTAGGCGATTTGGTGTCGTCAGCAACATTCGTGTGGAGTTATGAGCTTGTCATTATTTCATCATGCGAGTAAGAGGTACCCTACCTGTTTGTTATTTACTGTGTACTGTTCCCTGCCTCATTTCACATTTCCCTTCATGTTGTACTCGTTTAACGGAGACCCAGTGTGCCTGCATTCCAAACTGCAGTTCTTAATTTCATTTTGAATCGTTTTTTTTTTTCTTCATGTTTTACTTATTTCATATTATATGAATTAATCCGGTGATTAAAAGAATCTGTGGTTTTTTTCTAGAGGAAATCGAAATTGAAATGTCACACATACATCAACTGGAAAGTTCGATTATTTCTATGGAAAACTTATTGATTTATTATTGCCAGTTCGTGAACAGTAACTTAATAGTGGTCAGATTCGGTGAAAAAATTGAAAGTATTTTTTTTGGTACACTCTGGAGTATTTCTCAAACGTAATAGTTTCATGACTTATAGAGTGGTGTGTGTGGGTGGGTGGGTTAAGACACAGCCTTGCATTGATTAAAACAAAATTCAAACTGTGGTACAAATACAAAACAGAAGATGAACGTGAAAACTGGAATTTTTATATCATTAACGACTAAATGGTCGGTCTTGAGAACACTGAATATTGTGTCAGGAAAAAAATTGTAGAAATGTAGTAATTACATATATGGATTCTTTCAAAATGAATCAATAAATAAGTTTGCACGCACGCACAACATACACATACACATACATACATGCATACATACATTCATACATACATACACGGGGGTGAGAAGGTCGTCGCCATGTATACATCTATTAATTATTTAAAACCCGACTTTCGGTTACAGCAACTTGTTCCCACAATCGTCAACACAGCAGCCTAATTCAGTCGCTTCTTTATCTTTACGGCGCCTCTTAGGTGTGATAAACTGTGTTGTAAATGTTGCTCGACACATTTGATTTCAAATGTTCACACACGAATAGATGTGTTTTGCTCAGATGTAAATAAACTTTCGTCGGAGGTTTGCCTCTTTAGATTACCCAACTGTTTCTTAGAGGTTTTACGGTCTACAGATACTGGAGGATTTAGAAGCTAAAAAGCAAACAAAAACACTTTCCCTACTGGCGTTCCTAAAACGATGTGGTATGTTGATCCGTATTCTGCGCCCCTGACGTCGCGCGGGAGTTATTTTTCCGCTGTTCACGCATGCACATCTAGGTAAAGCTTTCAAACATTGGAGACAAAATCATTACTTGATCGCAAAATTTTGGACAGTAGAGAAAGAGAGAGAGAGAGAGCGAGAGAGAGAGAGAGAGAGAGAAGAGAGAGAGAGAGAGAGAGAGAGAGAGAGAGAGAGAGAGAGAGAGGGCAGGGAGAGAGAGACACAAGAGAGCAGACAGACACAGAGACTGAGAGAGAGAGAGACAGAGATCCGCAACTTAATTGTTCAAGTAGATGGATAGATAGATAGATAGATAGATAGATAGATAGACAGACAGACAGACAGACAGACAGATGGGTAGATAGATTGAAGAAAGAGAGATAGACAGACAGATGGTAGATTGTATGTGTGTGTGTGTGTGTGTGTGTGTGTGTGTAAAGAGAAGAGAGAGAGATTTAGAGGTGTGTGTGTGTGCGTGCGTGCGTGCGTGCGTGCGTGCGTGCGTGCGTGCGTGCGTGCGTGCGCGCGCGCGCGCGCGCGCGCGCGCGCGTGTGTGTGTGTGTGTGTGTGTGTGTGTGTAAAGGGAGAGAGAAACAGAGAAATCGAACAAAGACTTATTTGTTCCGTGCACATATTTGGTCAGCCAATAGGGGGCATGCACCTCTTAGAAAATGCAAATAAGGGCTACGTCTTGACCTTCCTGTTCTTGATGTTGCTGTCGTTGTTGTTGTTGTGTTATCATTATTATTATCAGTGGTAGTAGTCATATGATTCTTATTAGTATTAGTATAATTATGAGTCTAAGTATTATCATAACTATCATTATCAATCTCATTATTATTACTACCAATATTATCGTCATCTTTTTTATTGTTATTGTTATCATTGTGGCTATTATTATTTTCATCATCACAATCATCGTCTTCATTATCATCATCATTGTTATTACATCATCAACATCAGGATCACCGTCATCATCATTTCCATTATTATTATGAAGTCGAAAATTTCAATGAAAATCGAAAGACGAGGAAAATGCAGTGTGTGCACGTGTATACATGGACACATACACAGACACATGTAAGGAACAGGCGGACATGGGGAAATAATTGTTACACACACAGAGATACGCATGCGCGCGCGTACTCTCTCTCTCTCTCTCTCTCTCTCTCTCTCTCTCTCTCCTCTCTCTCTCTCTCTCTCTCTCTCTCTCTCTCTCTGTTTTGGGTCGGCATCCATTATGTATTCATTCCTATGATTCTTGTGTACGATACTGGTTTAGACTTTTACAAATAAAAGCTGAAAGGTCCCCCCATAAAGAATATTTGATGCTACTGGAATTAGACAGATCTGGAAAACAGTGCTGGGTCTCAAAGTAAGAGAAATCTTGAGTTCAAGTGGTTTTAATTTTGCTTGGTTACAACAAGGTGTTGGAGACGTGAAAATGTTCCTAAATGTGTTTAAACAGAGCATTATTGATATGTTCACACGGGAAAGGGCTGGCACCATACAAACCGTGAGAGATACAAAAGTTATAAAAAATTTTAAGTCTATTTTTAAAAAAGAAATATTTTCTTTTGGATACGAATACTTTACCGTTCCGCGCCGCCATTATCGAAAAGATTTACTTTGCTTCGCTGAGTAAGAACCTGGATCGCTATGGTAAACCAGAAAAGGACAAAGCGTGCCATTTTGCCGTGATCAGGTAGAGAATCGGGAACATTTCTTTTTTTTTTTTCAATGCTCCCTCTATCAAGACCTTAGGAGTAAATTTCTCAAAGAATTGGCCAGTTGTCCCTTTCATTTGCTTCTTAAGGTGTCCAGTGCTTCGCACAGACTAGCCTGTCAAGGTATACTTTCATGCCATAAACAGAAGGATCAGATCAATTCTTTACTTGGTAAATTTAAACCGCAGACAGTGACCACCACTTTGGTTTTCCTTGAAATGTCTGACTTCATTTTGTATTGTATTTTCTTGTATTCTAAACGTTACTGAATAATGTATCTTTTTTTCACACACACATTTTTGGGGAATGAATACTACAATCCCTTTTCTGTTCTGTTTGCAATACATATGTGTTAGCTCCACCCCGTTCCCACCCATTTTCCCTCCCCTTTCCTTTTGTACCTTTTTTGTGGCCAAGGCCGATGTACATTAAAGCTTTCTGAGTTCTCTCTCTGTCCTGTCTGTCTGTCTGTCTATCTGTCTCTCTCTCTCTCTCTCTCTCTCTCTCTCTCTCTCTCTCTCTCTCTCTCCTCTCTCTCTTCTCTGACTTCATTTGTATTTATTTTCTTGTATTTAAACGTTCTTTCTTCCTTTTGTATTCTTTTTACTATGAAAACATTGGAATCTGACACTGCTTCTGTTTTCCCATTGTGGCTAAAATGCCTAATACCCTCAGGACATGGCCATCTAAAGATGGGCTTAGAGTTGGTTTTTGAATATTAATCATATCATAAATAAATTGACTGATGTATCCCATATTTAAGATAACTCTGGCAAACATTTCCATGTATTTGGTTTCGCAGAGTCTAGATTGTCAAAACATATAAGCGACTCTGAACTATATGTACCAGGATACATATCATGCGTAAAGACCCTACACGAACTATGGATACAGGTTTAGTTATCTACATCCATCAAAGTGTAAACTTTAAAAGGATTAATCCTTACAAACTATTTTAACATAGAATCATTATGGATACAAATTAAATTCAAACGCTCTAAACCTCTTTCCGTTGGATTTGGGGTACAGAAAACCCTGCAGAGAGTGCATTTTGGGCGTGATAACTTTACTCTTCTAGAGGATTTATGTCCACTACCATGAATTAACATTACGGGGAGATTTCAACATTGATCTTTTGAAGCCAAACAAGTCCTGGATACAAGTGGCGGAAACTTTTCACCTTTCGCAATTAATCGACAAAGCTAAAAGAATAACTGCCTCTTCAAAAACACTTATCGACCACATATATACATCTGAAGCATGCAATAATAGCGGAAATTTGTTCACCGAATTATGCTTGTAGTGACCATTTTCCCCATATGCATAACATGGATGAAAAAAAGGCTTTTAAAGTTAAAAAAAAATTTTGTCACACTTTAATTGAATACAGAAGTTTTTCTGTTTTGATTCCAATAAATTTTTATCTGAGTTAAAGAATTCACACATACACGACGTATATCAGTTTACTGATCCTGACGAAGCATTTGAAGTTTGGTTTTCACAATTTTTTAAATGTTTACGACAAACTTTGCACCTTTAAAACAAGACGTGTTGAAGTAACCCTAAAGTGCCCTGGCTCACAGAAAATGTGAAAAAACGCCATGGACTTACGAAATTTACTATTTCAAACGGGACCAAAAGAAGAATTTAATAAACAAAGGAATCTTGTTACATATTTAAAAACGTGGGGCCCTAAAAGAACTACTTTCAAAATCTTGTGTCGTCAAAAACTGACAGTAAGTCGATTTGGAAAGCCATAAATCAATTAACCAATAATAAAGTCACTGCCCCTAAAACGTATCAGTCAGCAATATGTCCCAGACATAGTCAACAATTATTTCTGTGGAATAGGTAGTGCAACTGTAAAGAAAGATAAATCTGCCTTTTAACGACTTAGAGACTGGGCCGTGAATTCTGTAACTTCAAAAGACATTTCCTCTGATTTAAACGTCCTTTAATGGCAGTGCATTGAAGTATACAATGCACTCACTCATTTAAAGCAAACATGTTTACGAGGACTGGATGGTATTGATAGTAAAATTTTTTAAAATTCAGCACCATTTTTTTCTGAAACCCTTAAAGTAACATCTACAACTTGTGCATCTCAAAAAATAAAATTCCAAAGGCATTTAAAGTTGCAAAATTATTCCCTTATATAAACAGGAGACCATTTTAGAGCCTTCTAATTACAGGCCTATTTCTCTATTACCTGTCTTGTCTAAAACCCTTAGAAAATCACATTAAAAATTCTATTCTCCATCCCTTTCAATTTTTACAATCTTTTCCATCCGAACCAATCAGGTTTCAGAGCAAACTTCTCATGCCATACTGCACTGACATCCCTTTGTAGACAAATGGTTGACTAATATCAACAATGACAAAATCACTGGTTTTCTCTCTTTGTTGATTTCACTAAAAAACCTTGTGTAATTGACAGCAATCTCTAAAAAAACTTAAGAAACATCGTTGTTACTCATTCATTAGAAACATGTCATTTCTATCTGGTAGAAAACAATCAGTAAAAGTTTAGGAAAAAATCTTCGCATTGCCCGTTGATTACGGTTTCCACAAGGTTCTGTCAGGTCTTATTATTTTCAAAATTACATTACGACTTACCTTAGTTCTACGCAAAATTGCGAGTTATTTCTGACGACAAATTAAATCATAGCACAATGTCGTCGAGGGCTCACAGCCTTCAGGAAATATTAACCACTAGCCGACTGGGCTGAACTAAATCACATGTGTCCACATCACAGAAACGAAATTCATGCTTATAACAACTCCGACAAAAACGTCAAATCTTCCTGATAATTTATCTGTTCTTTACTTAAATGACAAAAAGATTGAAAACTAAGAGCCATAAAGTCTTGGAGTTTCATTGATAATAATTTTCATGGTCAATCTATTACAAGGATATGTAACCCCTTATTTCTAAAAGATCTATCACTCCTAAAGTGAAAAAATTCTTGAATCACACGTCGAAAAATGTTCTCTGTGCTTCTGAATCTTACATAAAATTATGTTTCAACTGTTTGGGATTCCGCAGCAATATATCATGGAAACCCCTATAAGTCTACATAGACGAGCGTTGAAATTGTTTCTTTTAAAAAGCCGTCGACGCTTTTTTAGGCGTCTGATTATAAGGTATTGAATATTTTTTGCATTAAAAAATGAAATTAAAAGTATAACAAACTTCTTCATGTTCAAAATACTGTCCGGAAGAGCACCAGACTCCTTAATAAAAATTTGTTTCTCCCAAAAAAGTAATAAACCATCGTCTAGGATAGTACCAACCGCGTCCAGAATGGATTCTTTTTAAAACTAGTCTGATTTACTCAGGGAGTTGTTTGTGGAATGCCATTATTAATAAAAATCGAACGTTAATATCATCTCAACAGTTCAAAGAAAGGTATCACTCGTTATTATTAATGAACTAGAAAACAAAAGTCCATGAGTCGGGTTTGTTATTCCATGTGATCTCCTTCTTTTCTCTTATTGTTTTGATGTTGGGGGGGGGGGGGGGTTGCTGTGATGGGTATTTCTGGTGTTTTCAGCTCATTTCTCCTTTATTGCATGGGCTTGATTTTGATACTACCCTTTTTTCATTGTATTTTGTCATTTGTGATGTGGCAAATTTTGGTCTCCCCTCTCCCCCTCTTCCCCTCTCTCCCCCTCTCTCTCTCTCCCCCTCTCTCTTTTCTCTCTCTCTCTCTCTCTCTCTCTCTGTCGATCTGGCTGTCTCTGTCTCCCTTCCCCTTTCTCTCTCTCTCCTCTCTCTCCCCTCTCTCCTCTCTCTCTCTCTCCCCCTCTCTCTCTCTCCCCTCTCTCATATTTTGTCATCCAATGTTGATCTCCTTCTTCCTTCTCTTGTCGTTCTTGAAGTTGGGGGGGGGGGGGGGGGGGGGCGTGTATGGAATTTTTGCTTGCGCCGAGTTGGGCATGTCTGGTGTCTTTCAGCTTTTTTTTTTTTTTTTTTTTCCCCTTCATTCCATGACTTGATGTTTTAAACCCCTCTTCTTCATTGTAGTTTGTCATGTGCCAAATTTTTTTTATGCTTCTCCTCCCCTCCTCCTTCTCTCTTCTCCTTAGTCTTCTTTTTCATCATCATCATCTTCTTCTTCTTCTTCTTCTTCTTCTTCTTCTTCTTCTTTCTTTTCCTTTCTTCTGGGCTCTCCTTGTGTCAGAGACTCCGTCTCTTTATTCTGTGCTCCAAGTCCCCACCTCTCTCTCTCTTTGAGTCGCTCTCCATCCCCCCCTCTCCCCACCCCTCTCTTCCTCTAGTTATATTGGGCATTCTCTTATTCAAATTGCACATGTATTCATTGTTGTTTATGAGTTTATATGCAGTTCGATGCAATGATTTCTACCATGTTTTTATTGTTTGAGGGCTGGATGAAAAAAAGCCACTGACTGGTGCTTATTCTTTTCCCTCATTAAACAACATTTCCTTCGTTCGTTCGTTCTCACTCTCTCTCTCTCTCTCTCTCTCTCTCCTCTCTCTCTCTCCTTCTCTCTCTCTCTCTCTCCTCTCTCTTTCTCTCTCTCTCTTATCTGCCAGAAGGAGTTTACCATTGCTAGTAATCAGTATGCTCAAGCCTGCCCCATACGTTACTGCAAAGAAAAACAAACTGCTGACTTCTTTACAAATGACAAAATATAACGGTGTCCAGGGGGGTAAATAAAATCTGTCGATTGATCGATCCGTTACACCCGAAAAATTAATGTGTTGAAACACGTCAAACAAACAATAGAAGTTATATAGTAAAACAAAAAAGTCAAAGGGAACCCTTTTTTTCTCTTTTGTTTGTGTTTTTTCTCTCTGGACGCCGTTTGACGGAAGAAGTCAGCAGATGCTTTTCCTTTACAATAAGGTATGTGGCAGGCTTAAGATTACTAGTTATGGTAAGTTCCTCGTGGCATTATCAGGTATTATTTCAGATATGAGGCAAACTCAGATACAATAACAATTATTGCTGTTATTTTTATTATTATTACTATTATTATTATTATCATTATTATTATTGTTGTTATTGTTATCATCATCATCATCATTATTATTATTATTTATCACTGTTATTATTATTATCATTGTTTTCATTTCTTTTCTTATTAGTATTAGTATTATTTTTGTTATTATTATCATCATCATGATTTTCAGCATCTCAGTCATCATTTTTATCATTAGCAGTGTCATTACCATCATCATCATTATCATTATTATTATTAAGTCGAAAATTCAATGAAAATCAAAATAGGGGGAAAATGTAGAGGAGGGATACCACGGATTTTGGACACACGCATGCACACACATATCTGCGTGCGCGCGCGCATGCACGGACACATACACAGCCACAGAAAGGACATGGAGTGCCTAATGCAGAATTCAGTCCATGAATTATTGGATTTATGAAACACCCAGAAAGTGCTCTTTTATGTCTTTGATGACAAGGAAAGCAATTCGTTTACACACACACACACACACACACACACACACACACACACACACACACACACACACACACACACACTCGTTTGTGTTTGCACTCTCTGTCTCTGTCCATCTGTCTGTCTGTCTGTCTGTCTGTCTGTCTCTCTCTCTCTCTCTCTCTCTCTTCTCTCTCTCTCTCTCTCTCTCTCTCTCTCTCTCTCTCTCACACACACACACACACACACACACACACACACACACACACACACACACACACACACACACACCAGAGTTTAATTGCATGAAGACAATGGCCCACTGTGGTCACACGTGGTATGTTTGTCACCTGGTGAGTCTAACATTCTAATAAGAATTTCAGGCTTCAGACTTAAATCTGGCCTTAGCAAATCCTCAGAATTGAACTTAGGTAGATATATAAAGATATGATTTCATTATAAACGTATGTCAATAGATGGAAACATGCATGTACATATACACAGGCATTGCATATATACATGCATACGTGTGTGTGTGTGTGTGTGTGTGTGTTGTGTGTGTGTGTGTGTGTGTGTGTGTGTGTGTGAAAACATCTGCTGAATAAATGAGTTTCTTCTCGTCTTGTACACTATCTGTAACAGCAGCGATCAAACGGAGTTTTGTCATTCAAGGCATGATTCTCCATAACGTGCTGAAGAACAAATGATGCAGTGTGCGTTCTTCTGCATAAGCGAACTCAACATTTCCTAAACACTACCAACGACTGTGCTGGAGAGCAGGGAGCAGGATGAGTTTGTTAGGCACTGATCCCATGGGGAAAGTCAGACAGGATAACAATCACATTTGTAACGTTGGCTTTGTCATTGGAAAGGGGACGGGAGAGGCAGGAGGATGTGAAAAAGGTCAGATTGTGGAAGACGAGTGTATATGGAATTTTTGAGGAATGTGCAGAGAGAGAGAGAGAGAGAGAGAGAGAGAGAGAGAGAGAGAGAGAGACGCAGAAATTGCATTTTAAACCGCCATCCTGTTTGTGTTTTAGTTGCCAAGACTTCATTCTCTTTGCCAAAGATCCCCTGCTCTTTCTCCCTCCCTCTCACCACTCTTCTGCTTCCCCTTCTCCCTCACAAAACCCAGCCTACCATTGACGGATATTTCCCGAAGATAGTGTCACTGAAGACCATGGCTCACTAACCCGCTTTGCTCGTATAACGAGCTTCTACCAGATTCTACCTGCGTGTTAAGGTGGTTGGTTCTCTAGCGTTTAAACGGAGACGCTGGCAAACATCCGGTGTGTTCACCGGTGAGCTCCCGGGCCAGGTAAACGCCGCGCCAAGTGCTTGTCAGACTTGTTTTAAGTCTCTGTTTTCTCGTTTTTAAACTTACCTGTTCGCTTCGTTTGGCTGTGATGGGGTGCAGGCTGTACCAGGGAATATTATCTATATACAGACACACGCGTGCACGTTTTTGTGTCTGTCTGTCTGTATGTGTGTGTGTGTGTGTGTGTC
Source organism: Conus ventricosus (assembly GCA_018398815.1). Lineage (NCBI taxonomy): Eukaryota > Metazoa > Mollusca > Gastropoda > Neogastropoda > Conidae > Conus > Conus ventricosus. The sequence goes on from CM031612.1 coordinate 78,012,773, forward strand.
TGTGTGTCTGTATGCGTGTGTATATGTGTTTGTGTGTGTATGTGCGTGTGTCTGTGTCTGTCTGTGGGTCTGTTTGTATGTATGTGTGTGTGTGTGTGTGTGCGCGCGCGCGCGCGTGTGTGTGTGTGTGTGTGTGTGTGTGTGTCTGTGTTTTCGTGTATATAGAAAGACACGCATAGATAGATAGATAGACGGATAGATAAACAGTCCTACATTACAATAAACATTTTATACACTGAACAAAATGAAGACCAATGAAAACGCATAAAGCAATTAATTACTTAACAAATTTACACAGAACAAAAAAGAGAATGAAGAAAAAAAGGGGTCGTTAAAGTAAGTGTCAATAGTAAACCCTTCACTGGTAGCCTTTTAAAGTTTGTCTTGTAAACAGGACCATTTCCGATGCCTGTCAGGTATCGACTTTCGACTCTTGCATGAGACTTGTCAGTAAAAGTCGGCCTGGACATTCTCATGAGTCGTTGTACCAGAAGAAACTCACCTGCGGGGTGGAAATGCTTATGATCAACGTAAGGATCATGCCACCCACACCAGCTGTGCAGTACCCTGACTCCTAAATAGCCCAGTGTGTGAGAGGGGGAAAACCTGGGTCATCCTTATGTGTATCTTTCCTCTTGTTCTACGAAGCTGCAGGCTGATTTTGGGGCATTTCACTCCCTATTTTGATGTCGGGGGGTCTTGTTTTGTCTTCTCGCCCGTTGTCTGAAAGGACGAGACAGGTATGCGGGTGGTTCGCCAGAATCGTCTCTTTGTGCGTGAACACAGGCCTTGTGTCTCGGCCTGTATGTTGACGTGTGTGTTCTCTGGGATGAGATAGTATGCATACCTCTCCGTGTCCACACTAGGAGATAGTATGCATACCTCTCCGTGTCCACACTCCTCTCCACCCTCCGTCACACATCCCCCACCCCGCTCTGCGTTTTATGTCGAACAATTTAGTAGTGGGGGAAAACAAGTGCAGGCTAGAAAAATTCCTCCGTCATTACATTAATCACAGCAAAAAATTAAAAGAAAAAAAAGGGGTGGGGGACGGGGAAAGAAAGAAAATGAGAATGAAGAATTCGGGAAATATATTACACGTTAAACATTAAACCCTTCAACAGCAGCATATGGGCACCATCGTAATCCATCTTGAAGACGTATGACGTTACATACGTATGATAATATGATCACTTTTCGTGTTCAGACTGATGGACACACATGCACACACCCGCACCCCACCCCACTGTTTGAGGGATAACTTCGATTTTGATATCTTCTCAGTATTTGTGCTTGTGGTAGTTAAGTATCGTATCGAAGTCCTCAGCGGTGTCGTGGAGACTGTGCTCAGAGAAGCGTAGCGCAGTCTGTGGTTCAGGGGTGCGGTCCATTTGGTCCTGTGTTCAGCTGTTTGTTTGACGGTGATCTGCGTATCATGAATTCGAAATAGATTTTCCCAAACCACCAAAATGCCTCGGCAACAATGCAATGTCTCATCTGGGGAGTGACATTATAGCTTTCCGCCGTTGATAGTTCCCTGTAAATAATATCATCGGGATGATCCAAGCTATGACCAGCATGCCAATTAGTTTTCAGCGGATTTCTAATATATTTGTTTCTCCTGAGAATCCGGATTTGTGGTGTTTTGTTTCCAATGCTTCCGATCAATCGAATCCGAAAAACCGTATGATGCAAAATTCGGTAAAAGCCATTTGGGAACAATGCTTGTCAATTTGATCAAACGAAATGAAGCAGAATGCAGAGCCAGAACTCTTTGAAAGCACATTCTGTCAGAGAATACCACCCCCCCCCCTCCCCGGCCCCTTTCCCTTCACCCTGCGCCTACTCACCCTCCCCTCTATTCCCGCCACCTCCTGTCTCATCTCGTTCAACCTCTTTTTCCTTGCTCTTTAGCTGTGTTGGTAGTTTTTTAACCGTTTTTTTTTCGGGGTGAGAGAAGGATGAGTGTAGGTGGGCATATTTTGGAAACGTTTTGTTTCTGGTGTAATTCCTTTCTCCCACCGTCATTTCCACTTCCCAACTCTACGCCCTCTCCGTCTTCCCCTCCACCCCTCCCTCCCCCCCCCCCCCCCCCCCCCCCCTCCCTTTTTGTTTTTTCCAGCCAGTTGCCATGCCTGATGTCGTGTATTCTGTGCAGCGAATGTAGGACAGGAGATGGAAAGGGAGATAGACAGACAGACGGAGAGAGACACAGAGACAAAGAGAGTGCGGCGCGCGCGCATGTGTGTGTTTTTGTGTGTGTGTGTGTGTGTGTGTGTGTGTGTGTGTGTGTGTGTGTGTGTGTGTGGTGCGTGCCGTGCGTGCTTGCGTGTGTTTGGAAGAGCAGCAGCTTAAAATAAATGCTATTAAAGAGGCATGGAGAGGTAAAAAATCAATGAAACGGCAAGCACGCACACACACACACACACACACACACACACACACACACACACACACACACACACACACACACACACACGCACGCACGCACGCACGCACGCACGCACGCACGCACACAGACGCACGCACGCACGCACGCGCGCGCGCAAGCATCTCACGAGTCGGAAGATTTCCTTTTAGTGTCCAGCGCCATTATCATTATTATTGCTACTAAAACCATATTATTGTAACTCTCCTTCATTCCTCTTCTTCTTCCGTTAGTGTTTATAACATTATTACTACGATTACTATTATCATTATTTTGTATCATTATTACATGATTATGTTACCAGTAGTAGTAGTAGTAGTAGTTGTAGTAGTTTCTTTATCGTCATCATCATCATCAGCATCATTATCGTCACCATAAAACATCATCATTATCATTATTGTTGTTGTTGCTATGATGATGATGATGATGATGATGATGATGATGATGATGATGATATGATGATGATATTATTATTATTATTATTATTATTATTATTATTATTATTATTATAATTTTATTATTATTATTATCACCACTATAACCTAACCCGTGCTGTCTCCACTTCAGCCTCCGTTCCACTCCGCAGCCTTTCTGCACCCCGTTCGAAGAGAGAAGTGACTGTTCGTCCTTTGTGTTCGTTGTCTGGAATGCTGTTTGCCTTACCGGAACAAGACCAAACAGGTCGAAACGCGCTGTGTTTGTTTTTTCCGTTTGTTTGTTCTTTCTTTTTTTTTTTTGGTCGTAGTAATTCTGTCTTTGCTCTGGTTTGAATTTCCGTGTGGTCATCCCGCTTTGAAACCTTCAAGAAATTAGAATTGCTCTTGACAGAATCATCAGTCACGAGCCTGTCCGCCCCGAAAAGGTGTGATGACTGGGGCTGCTGAGATGTGACTGTGGGGGTACAGAGATGTGACTGTGGGTGTACAGAGATGTGACTGTGGGTGTACAGAGATGTGACTGTGGGCGTACAGAGATGTGACTGTGGGCGTACAGAGATGTGACTGTGGGCGTACAGAGATGTGACTGTGGATGGACAGAGATGTGACTGTGGATGGACAGAGATGTGACTGTGGATGGACAGAGATGTGACTGTGGGCGTACAGAGATGTGACTGTGGGCGTACAGAGATGTGACTGTGGGGGTACAGAGATGTGACTGTGGGTGTACAGAGATGTGACTGTGGGCGTACAGAGATGTGACTGTGGGCGTACAGAGATGTGACTGTGGGCGTACAGAGATGTGACTGTGGGCGTACAGAGATGTGACAGTGGGCGTACAGAGATGTGACTGTGGGCGTACAGAGATGTGACTGTGGGGGTACAGAGATGTGACTGTGGGTGTACAGAGATGTGACTGTGGGTGTACAGAGATGTGACTGTGGGCGTACAGAGATGTGACTGTGGCGTACAGAGATGTGACTGTGGGCGTACAGAGATGTGACTGTGGGCGTACAGAGATGTGACTGTGGCGTACAG
>CM031612.1:78021675-78024175 GCA_018398815.1 Conus ventricosus
ATACACACATCCAGTCGTACGTTAGAATTTCTTTTTTTTTTTTTTTTTTTTTTTTTGCTTAGCCTGTAATACACACATCCAGTTGTGCAGGCCTAAAGCTAACCCATTTCTCAGTGTCGTCTCGAATTCTGTTGGATTTTTGGATATTTGCATCTTTCTTTAATTCTACCTGTCCTTGGTGATGCCCCTTCTCCAAAACGTTATTGTGGAAGAGGCAGTGGAGGCCGATTTAGAGTGCACTGAAGGACCATAAATCAGATCCCAGAGGTGAGAGAATGGACATTTATGAAAAGAAACTTGAATTTATTATCTACCATCCTCGAATTATTGTACTTACAGAGGAAACGCAATCCAAACTTCAGATACTGAATAAACTAGGTGATCTGATTTTCAGTCTTTAAAAATGATTGGCATTACAAGGAATGCCGACACTAAACTAGATATTGACGATAGTTCTGTTCACACCTGGACGGACAGTTGCTGTGGCACTGGTCAGTTCTGAAGTAACCAGGAAACTTGGGGATATTAACACATTCAAGAGGCTTCACGGCACTGACTCTAGGCGAATAACATGATACTGACCAATGAGTAGGAGAATTATGACCTCAGTTTGGTTCAAAGTAAATGGCGAGGTGTAGTATGGGGATGCCGATTCAAAGTAAATGGGGAGGTGTAGTATGGGGATGCCGATTCAAAGTAAATGGGGAGGTGTAGTATGGGGATGCCGATTCAAAGTAAATGGGGAGGTGTAGTATGGGGATGCCGATTCAAAGTAAATGGGGAGGTGTAGTATGGGGATGCCGATTCAAAGTAAATGGGGAGGTGTAGTATGGGGATGTCGATTCAAAGTAAATGGGGAGGTGTAGTATGGGGATGCCGATTCAAAGTAAATGGCGAGGTGTAGTATGGGGATGCCGATTCAAAGTAAATGGGGAGGTGTAGTATGGGGATGCCGATTCAAAGTAAATGGCGAGGTGTAGTATGGGGATGCCGATTCAAAGTAAATGGCGAGGTGTAGTATGGGGATGCCGATTCAAAGTAAATGGCGAGGTGTAGTATGGGGATGCCGATTCAAAGTAAATGGGAGGTGTAGTATGGGGATGCCGATTCAAAGTAAATGGCGAGGTGTAGTATGGGGATGCCGATTCAAAGTAAATGGCGAGGTGTAGTATGGGGATGCCGATTCAAAGTAAATGGCGAGGTGTAGTATGGGGATGCCGAGGCAATTCAAATGCCGCTTGGTCTTTTTTATCTGTTTTCTTCAGGGTGGGCGGACAGGGATGAATATGCTTAATTCTGTAATCCTGTGTCCAGTCTGTACTGTGCGGTTGGATATGGAAAGGCGCATGTATGGGCCGCCTTCGCTAACAGCCGAACCGTATCCTCATAGCAATCCCAAACAGAACACTCTGCGTTTATTTCTGGCACTGTCGTCGGTTAATCACAGGTAAGTGTATTGGAATTAACGCACTGAGTACGGAATCCACCGCATAGAAAAAGGATAATTAGAAAGAAAGATTTCTGGAATGAAACACAGCAATGCAATCCCCCCCCCCCCCCCCACCCACCCCACATGAATGAATGCATACCATAGTATCGTCTGCTTCAGACATGTCTGTGAGACGTTAGACCTCCAAAACGTAAGCAGACTGAAGGCCCGTGACACTAAAAGACATCTGTTCCAGACACGAGGCAGGGGCACGTGCTGCTCTCAAGATTTGTGTCGTCATTCGTCAGTAGTCCCAGCCCTGTCGTTAAAAGCTCATCTTCAGGGCTATCTTGGTGCACCAGTAATGACCCTCCTCCTTTACCGTTCTCTGTGGGGTTTCAGAGGTTATTGAACGAAGACTGACGTGTGAGAAATGCTTTATTTCAACGTTTGGTCGTCGTGAGTTTGTTTATTTCCGCTGACTGCTGTGTCGCCACGGTTGAGAGGAGGCCACGGAAGGTGAGTGTCATCTTGAGGTCAAACAGTGATGAGGAAAGTGACGAACATTAACCCTCCCGTGTCAGTCAGGAGTGTTGAGAGACAGGCTCGCTCTCTCTGTCTCTGTCTCTGGAGGGGGAGGAAGGGAGATGGTGGTGGAGTGGGGGAAGCGTTGCATGTGTTGGTGTGTGGCTTCAGTCAGTGCCACAATGTGATTGATAGTTGTTATCTCCGCCAAGGAGATTTTTTTTCCTATCTGTGTCTGTTTGTTTGTTCGTCTTTGTTTGTTTGTCTCTTGTTTGTTTGGTTGTGGGTTTTTTTCCCCCTACCTATCAGAAAGATGGGACAAAATATGACTGGGCCGTTTCCGGAGAGAACCCTGGTGGAAAGATTAACTGTCGCCCTTTGATGTCCTGGTTAAATTTTAAATAAAGATGTGGGCTCGGACCTAAGGGTGGCTCCGGGAACAGTTACACGTCGGCGGGAGTCTGCCGACTGCCTTTCTATCTCTGGAACTAGGATTTTTTTTTTTGAACAAGTAAGTCACATCAGTCCTGTCAACATGATTTTTGT
>CM031612.1:78031675-78041675 GCA_018398815.1 Conus ventricosus
AGAGACTGGGCGTGTCCCTCAGGCTGTGACACCGCCAGTCCTCGGACCTCCTGTTGCACGTGCACAGAACTGTGCGCCCAGACCTCATCATCACCTTCATCCCTCTCGGCCCGCCCTGTCCGCTGCCGCCCCTCTCCTCACAGCCCTCCCCTCGCAGTCGTCACAGGCAGGGAGGAAAGGAAGCACGGAACAACAAGGGCCTGTCAGTGGGTGAGCAGTGCGGGGAAGGAGGCAGGAAGCACGGAACAACAAGGGCCTGTCAGGGGGTGGACGTGAGCAGTGCGGGGAAGGAGGCAGGAAGCACGGAACAACAAGGGCCTGTCAGGGGGTGGACGTGAGGAGTGCGGGGAAGGAGCAGGAAAAGCACGGGGAACAAAGGGTCCCTGTCAGGGGGGTGACTGAGGAGTGCGGGGAAGGAGGCAGGAAGCACGGAACAACAAGGGCCTGTCAGGGGGTGGACGTGAGCAGTGCGGGGAAGGAGGCAGGAAGCACGGAACAACAAGGGCCTGTCAGGGGGTGGACGTGAGGAGTGCGGGGAAGGAGGCAGGAAGCACGGAACAACAAGGGCCTGTCAGGGGGTGGACGTGAGGAGTGCGGGGAAGGAGGCAGGAAGCACGGAACAACAAGGGCCTGTCAGGGGGTGGACGTGAGCAGTGCGGGGAAGGAGGCAGGAAGCACGGAACAACAAGGGCCTGTCAGGGGGTGGACGTGAGGAGTGCGGGGAAGGAGGCAGGAAGCACGGAACAACAAGGGCCTGTCAGGGGGTGGACGTGAGCAGTGCGGGGGACGTGAGCAGTGCGGGGAAGGAGGCAGGAAGCACGGAACAACAAGGGCCTGTCAGGGGGTGGACGTGAGCAGTGCGGGGAAGGAGGCAGGAAGCACGGAACAACAAGGGCCTGTCAGGGGGTGGACGTGAGGAGTGCGGGGAAGGAGGCAGGAAGCACGGAACAACAAGGGCCTGTCAGGGGGTGGACGTGAGCAGTGCGGGGAAGGAGGCAGGAAGCACGGAACAACAAGGGCCTGTCAGGGGGTGGACGTGAGCAGTGCGGGGAAGGAGGCAGGAAGCACGGAACAACAAGGGCCTGTCAGGGGGTGGACGTGAGGAGTGCGGGGAAGGAGGCAGGAAGCACGGAACAACAAGGGCCTGTCAGGGGGTGGACGTGAGGAGTGCGGGGAAGGAGGGCAGGAAGCACGGAACAACAAGGGCCTGTCAGGGGGTGGACGTGAGGAGTGCGGGGAAGGAGGCAGGAAGCACGGAACAACAAGGGCCTGTCAGGGGGTGGACGTGAGCAGTGCGGGGAAGGAGGCAGGAAGCACGGAACAACAAGGGCCTGTCAGGGGGTGGACGTGAGCAGTGCGGGGAAGGAGGCAGGAAGCACGGAACAACAAGGGCCTGTCAGTGGGTGGACGTGAGCAGTGCGGGGAAGGGATCGGTGATGAAACGAGGTCCAAGATGTTTTTGAATCGGTCAGAACTCGCAACGGAGTGCGAATGAGACTGATTCATTTTTTTTACGTATGTTTTGAAAAAGAAGGTGGGAAGGCGGGGTGGAGGGGGAGAGGGGCGTGGAGAATCGTTGAAGCCTGTCCAAACAAGATCTAGGAGAAGCCTTGATCAATACCATTCCAGAGTGGCTCAGATCAGCGCAGCCTGTCTTTATAATTATTTCCCCCAGAGCAGTGCTGGATTGGAACTCTGTCTCAAGATGTCCAGAGGTGGTGCAGGCCGCTTCAGCTGCTGTCTTCATGGCCAGGGTTTCCAGCCACTTGATAACCAAATCAGGTTCCTGCTGGTGGCCAGGGGCAGCAAGACGCCCATTGCGTGATGGTGCGAGACACGCCATTGTGCGAGGAGCAATTTTCTGCGACAGTATGGATCAGTGAACCCCCACCCCACTTTCTGCATGAATTGTCGCATCACTGGAAATGATTTTGTTGTGTACTACTGCAGTCTGGAAAACTACGTCTCAACAAAATTGTTAAGGAAACAACTCGCTGTGCAGTCCACGCTGGTGAAAGGGACCTGGCACAATGCAAGTTCTACTGCTGCTTCCGTCCTAATGGCGACTTCTGTTAAGACTGGTTTTTTGAATCTAGGTTATTTATGTGTAACACCATAGCTCGGTGAGTGGAAAAGGATTTTTTTAACCAGAATTGTTGCTAGTTTGCTTTTAAAAGTTGATTGGCTTTTCAAGGAGAGCCAGTAAGCGCTAATAATGCTGGATCATTGAACTCTAGCTGTATAAATGCTGAACAATTAAGTAGTGGGGGGAAAATATAAATGCAGGCCAACAATTCTTCTGTCGATTTTTTTACGTGTATCAAATTTATTGAGAGACCCAAATATTCAATTTCATATATATATATGTTGTGTGTGTGTGTGTGTGTGCGTTTGTCACGTAGAACAAAATTAATGTACAGGTTCTGGGTAGAAGAGTTTTTGGGCTATAATTGTGAAATGAAGGGGAGTGGTAAGGAAGGGGGGGGGGGAATGTAGGCTGTTTTTGTGACATTTTGTTTGTGCACGTTTGATAACCATTCTCTGTTGATTTCACCTAACGTATGAACGTGTATCTGTAGAAAAATTGCGATGTTGTTACTGTGCCTTAGATAATTTTGTACAAATTTGAACTGTTTGTCCGGGAGCCGTAATAGTCTAGTGGTAGAGCGCCGGACTCGAAATCTTGGGGTTGCGGGTTCGAACTTTCTCCAAGCCGTTTCAGTACAGGGGGTTCGGAACTCATCAGGGAGACACGGCTCGTCGTGTCTGTGCTCTTGGTGTCAAATAGAGACACACCACAGTCCATAATTCTGTGGTGTTCTCACCACCAAGGGTTAAAAAAAAATCCAACAGCACCCCCAAAGCAGCCAGCGAAGGGTAGCAAATGGAACAAAACGAAAGTGTGGAGAGGAAAAAAGTTGCAGAAAAACTAAAAGCATTATTCAAACAGTATCAATCATAGGGGACAATTTTTGAGCCTATGCTTGAGGATCCATTCCAGGATGCAAGGGAGATCAAAAGATATGGAACATTCTGAGTGGTCAGCTCTGCTGTTCAATAACCCAAGCATTGTGAGTGGCTAAGAATTGTACAGAACAACCTTTACTTGGATCTCCTAAGAGATGCAATCTCCAACTGATTGACCAAACAATATTATGCTGAACACTTAAGTAGTGGGGGAAAAAAACATATAATGTATATAATGTAACAGAATGCTTCATAATGCTGTATAAGAAAAGGAACCACATAAACCGAAGAATTCATACCTTGTTCTTGGGCAGCTGAAAAGTGGCAACAATCTTGTTCCAGATTTTTCCCGTTTGTTTCATGGCGTACAGGAGTTTCAGAAGATTCTTTTCGACATCGCTGTGATCCATTTTACATGTATCAAATGGAAAAAAAAAACAGTATGTTGACTGAACAATGCAGATGTGTAATGCAGGAGGAGGGGGACAGCATTGCGAGACCCAAAGATTCGGGAACGTCCCACTAGTCCGAGGGTTCACTAGTCCGAGGGTTAGGGTTAGGGTTGGGGTTAGTCCGAGGGTTCACTAGTCCGAGGGTTAGGGTTAGGGTTAGAACCCTACCCTCGGACGGGGACATCCCGTTAATCACTACGTGTCAATATCACTAACGGGCTAAAGCTCTACGGAACACTAATCTACATATCCAAACGACTATTACCGATATCACTACAGTGTCATTCGCACAGACGATTTCACTTTAACTTGTACCTTTACAACTGTTTATGATTTACCACTACGATTTCCAGACACCGCTTTATCGCTACGTCTCTATTCATCTGTATCACTACGATTAAAAAAAATGAAACAAATTACGAAAGATGTCAGTGTGTGTGTGCGTGTGTGTGTGTTGTGTGTGTGTGTGTGTGTGTGTGTGTGTGTGTGTGTGTGTGTGCGTGTGTGCGTGTGCGGGCGTGCGTGTGTGTGTGTGTGTGTGTGCGCGCGCCGCGCTCGCACGTGCGCAATGTCTATCAATTCTCTCTCTCTCCTCTCTCCCTCTCTCTCTCTTCTCTCTCTCTCTCTCTTTCTCTCTTCTCTCTCTCTCTCTCTCTCTCTCTTCTCTCTCTCTCTCTCTCTCTTCTCTTCCTGTCACCATATAGTATACGTAATATTGGTAAAATATTAGTTCAGCTCTCTCTCTGCTCTCTCTCTCTCTCTCTCTCTCTCTCTCTCTCTCACATCTCTCTCCTTTTAATTTCTTTTTGCTATTGTTGGTATTGTTTTAAGGCATGACAGACACACTTTCTTCGACCATTCTCTCTCGTCCACCCCCATTTGTTATAACTGCTGCGACAGCAGCCAAATAACTGACATTTACTATAACGCTCTCTCTCTCTCTCTCTCTCTCTCTCTCTCTCTCTCCTCTCTCTCTCTCTCTCTCTTCTCTCTCTCTTTATTATTTTTTCAATCTTATATTCAACCAAATATTGACTATGCCTCGACACTCTGGGATTTAGCGAGCAATAAGTTGCTTAAACCATTGACTAGTATATATAAGAGAGCTGTCAAAATAACAATTGATGAACCCTCACTAGGGCACCTGATTATGAACGAGCAGGTATCCTTCCATTTAAGACCAAACTATTGTACAACAAAGCACTCTTATGCATAAAATACTACACGGCAGTGCTCCTTCCTATTTAAGGAATATATTTACTTCTAATGATTCATCGTCATTCGCATAAAATAAATCTCCTTTTCCCATCAATTAATTTATGCAAATCAAGCCTTGCTTATTCTGGTGGGTGGCTGTGGAATAATATCCAGAAAACTGAAAAACGAACCAAACACTAGTAAGTTTAAATCCAATCTTTTCACGTACTTGATGTATCTGCCTGATCTTACACCACTTTGCCCAAGATGTACCAATAACTGTTCTGTGTAAATGTTTCATTTTCTTTTCAGTTCTTCCTTTTCTCCCCCGCCCTCTCATTCTTAATTGTCCCCCATCCCACCCCATCCCACTCCCACCCCCACCGTCTCCCACACCTTCTGTCGTGTTTCCTCTGTACATAGATTTTTGTATCCTTTTGTATTTTCATATGTCATATTTAAGATTTTCCATTATTTTATATTAATCAATATTTTGTTGTTGTGTTTTCCTTTCCTTTCTTAAATTTCTTTTGGCCCCGGAGGGCTGGATGTAAAAAAAGCAGTGATGCTTATTCCTTACCCTCTGAAAATAAAATTCGTTCGTTCGTTCTCTCTCTCTTCCTCTCTCTCTCTCTCTTCTCTCTCTCGCTCTCTCTCGCTCTCTCTCGCTCTCTCTCTCTCTCTCTCTCTTCTCTCTCTCTCTCTCTCTCTCTCTCTCTCTCTCTCTCTCTCCTTCTAATTTCTTTTTTGCTATTGTTGGTATTGTTTTAAGGCATGACAGATACACATTATATAAACTCTCTCTCTCTCTCTTCTCTCTCTCTATCTCTCTCTCTCTCCTCTCTCTCTCTCTCGCTCTCTCTCTCTCTCTCTCTCTCTCTGAAGCGTGAAATTCACAGAATTCATTTTCCGGCCGTAAATCAATTTTCATAGTATGAAAATCGACTTTCTTCTGTGCAAATTACTTACCAATAGGCCCAATATATCAATAACCAGTGCAAATTACGCCGGTAATCAATAACAGGCCCCAACAATCAATAATGGGCCGAAAATCAATTTTATGTGCAAATTATTTACTAAAATCAATTGTTAGGTGTAAAATTCAATAACCGGCCCCGCTAATCGATTATCAGACGTTATTTGCACCTGGTTATTGATTATTGGGCCTATTGGTAAGTAATTTGCTTATTAAAATTGATTTTCATACTATGGAGATTGATTTTCGGCGGAAAGTGAATTGGTGCATTTCACGAAAATCGATTTTCATGGTACGAAAATCGATTTTATGTGCAAATTACTTACCAACAAACCCGATAATCAATAACCAGGTGCAAATTACGCCGGAAATTAATAACCGGCCCCGATAATCAATAACGGGCCAAAAATCAATTTTATTGTGCAAATTATTTACCAAAATCAATACAAGGTGTAGAAATCAATTACCGGTTCGAAAATCGATTATCAGGCGTTATTTTGCACCTGGTTTATTGATTATCGGGCCTATTGATCAATAATTTGATGAAAATCGATTTTCGGACGAAAGTGAATTTTTGCATTTCACACTTCATCTCTCTCTCTCTCTCTCTCTCCTCTCTCTCTCTCTCTCTCTCTCTCTCTCTCTCTTCTTTCTCTCTCTCTCTCTCTCTCTCTCTCTCTCCTCTCTCTCTCTCTCTCTCTCTCTCTCTCTCTCTCATTCCAATTAAGTGTTACAGATGTCTAAATTTAAAAGTAATGCCTATGTTTCTTTTTGTTTGTTTTGTTTGTTTTTCTTTGTTTGTTTGTTTTGTTTTGTTTTGTTTTGTTTTTGTTGCTCCTATAGAATTTTCATGAATATCCATGAATAAATATCTAATGAGGAGAGAGAGAGAGAGAGAGAGAGAGAGAGAGAGAGAGAGAGAGAGAGAGAGAGAGAGTCTTCGCTTAGTCATGTAGCAATAGCACTACGTATTTCAACCTCTACCTTGTTTTTGGCACTACGAGAAGTAACGAAAAGTAGCTAAAAAGCGACTGCCCTCTGTCACTAATGGACATTTCTGATTAGCTCTATATAGATGGAAAGAAGGAGAAAGAAGCTCGAAGGCTGACTTGCGATCTCTATTGGCTACTGTCCTTTAGCACTACGTGCAGTAGCTCTACATACTTTCGTGTGTGTTTGTTTTCTATTTCTTTCTTTAGCACTACGTGGCAATAGCTCTACATGATGAAATTTAGAACTGCTGCACTGGCAGCGCAGATTTTTGTATTGGACAGAACTAGGCCTATTACTCATCAATTAAATACCGATACTGTTTTGAGCACAATGCCTTCTGCCCACCTTGTTGAGAGAGAGAGAGAGAGAGAGAGATAGAGAGAAGAGAGAGAGAAGAGAGATGAGTGAGAGCGAGAGAGAGAGAGAGAGAGAGAGGGAGGAGGGAAGGGAGGGAATGAACGAATGACTGAATGAATGAATGAATGCTTTAATCAGAAGGCCATTGGCCCATTCTGATGGGCCTCAATCAAAATACAGTTTACAAACGATAATCACACAGTGTAAATACATGTCTACCAGTACAATGCAAAATAATAGCATCTAGTTAATGATAACAGCACGTCTTGCAAAGGCTTTATATAAGTACAATGACAAGTTTCGCATCGTTACAATGTTAGACGATGAAAGTAAAAGACCAACCTGAACATACATGGTTTAAATGTAGTATTTTTTGGGAATGAATTCTTTTTCTTAAATCACTGTAAGCTGGACACATAAAGACAAAATGGATCTCATCTTCCTCAGCAGATGAACATGTTGGACATAACATCTGTGACTCAGTTGTTCTTGATACCTTAAAGAATGTGTCATAATAGGTGAAACTCCAAATCTAAATTTACTTAGGGCATTCTTTACAAATTTGTTTATATTCATAGACACATAGGGCTCCCTTAGATAACTATTTTTAAAACGCTCTATAAAAACTGTATCTCTCCACTTGTTTGCGTATGATTGGTCCCATTCCTGCCACCTGCAATCAGTTATTCTCTGTCTAAATTCTTTAATGAACATTGAAACGACTCTACACCCTGATTATCCCAAACATAAGAAAATCCATACTTGTCTAAAGTTGTTACGAACATGTGTAACCCACGTATACTTCCCCTTTTCACAGACAACATAACATTCTATATGCCTTATATGGTAATCTATGTTCCCCATACGGGTCAGCTTTAACCAGAATTTAATGCAACGCACATAAGAGTTTAAGTATATAGGGTATCTACCTAGATCGCCATACAAGAGTCGTTCGGTTGTTCTTATATCTACACCTAAGAACTTTTTAAGACCATATGTGTGCACCTTTTCTATTTCTAAAGCCGCCTTATCCAAAGCCCATATTTCAGCACCATACTGTACTATAGGCTGAACTTGGGCATCGAATAGCTTAAAAAACAGTTCAGGTGAATTATTCTCAAGTTTATACAATGTTCTCTGAATTGTTATTAATGCTCGTTTAGCTTACTTACCAATTCATCACATGCTGTATGGAAACTAAGTTTGGTGAAAAGCACATACCTAGATACTTATAACTGTTAACAACTTTCAATTCTGTTGTACCATATATCCACTTTTCCCTTGAAGCTAAGTAACCACTTTCTGAAAACTATAATATTACTTTTATTCATATTCACCGTCAAATTCCAGATAACTGGATGCTGTATATAAACTATTCAACTGAGTTTGTAGTCCAAACAGGGGAGACGTTCTGGGGGGGTTCTTTGTCTCATTAAAAACGAAGTTGTTAATTATGTAACGGAAAGAATAGTTGAACGGGAATTTCCTTTGTTTTTCTATAAACAATTATTGTTTGGTACTGATAAAGATATTCTTTTTATTGTTTGTTATATCCCGCCAGAGCATTCTCCATATTATAACGCTAGTAGTATAGATAGTGATGTGGAATTACTTGAAGATATTCTTACTGATAACCGTACTAAGTGATGATATGTATATTTTGGTGTGTGGAGACTTAAACAGTAGAACAGGAGATACATTTCCAAGGATTAATGGTAGTTTTAGCAACACTGTAGAGGGAGGGAGGAGAGAGAGAGAGAGAGAGAGAGAGAGAGAGAGAGAGAGAGAGAGAGAGAGAGAGAGTTCTTAGATTATCTCTTTCTGTTCCTCTGAATCTCTGTCTCCGCATCTTTCTGTCTCCGCATCTCTCTCTCTCTCTCTCTCTCTCTCTCTCTCTCTCTCTCTCTCTCTCTCTCTCTAATTATCGCTGTCTCTCTGTCTTTGTCTCTCTCTAATTATCTCTCTCTTAATTCTCTCTCTCTCTCCTCCTCTCTCTCTCTCCTCTCTCTCTCTCTCTCTCTCTCTCTCTCTCTCTCTCTCTCGATTTCTGTATTTTGGTAATTTCAATTATCGTAATTTAATACAACTCGGAACTCGGAACATTTTTTTTTTAATTGTACTTTGGTCTTAGGCCAGGGGCTCTTGGCCTTATATAACGTGGAGGAGGGATGGAACTAGGAAAGAAAATGATTTACAAAAAAATATATTTTGACGCACTAACCATCCACATATACTCAGGGACTCAGGAATTTTAACGTAAGGTCACCAACCCGTATAGCTATGGAAACACGCGTGTACTGACACATTAACTAAAGAACTGTAATGAACAACAAATTAATGAGTAACAATGACTCCGTCACCAAATACAGAGAAAACAAAGCAAAGCAAAGAAAGGATCAATACCTCATGTGACAATTAAATGTATTCCGTCTCTTATCTCGGGTTTTAAAGCATAAGATTATGAACATTGCAACATATCTAGTCAGGATACAACTTAGATTCTGTAACATGTATGACAATCCGGTCACGTACGCTACAAGATTACGTACGGCACGAGGACACGTACGGCACAAGGTAACGTACGGCACGGTAGGTAGGTGGTGGAACATAGACCTGGGGAAATATGGAGTGGGGGAACATGACCTGGGGAATATGGAGGTGGGGCACATAGACTGGGGGAACATAGACATGGGGGAACATATAGCGCTCCCCTAGTGGGGACCTACTGACATTATCCAGTAGTGATTGCGCTACCACCATCCCCATACAAACGGGCGTTGTCACTATTTTTCTTTCTTTCTGCTGTAGAGCAAACGGCATTAGCGATATAGACACGTAGTTTTAGAGAACGCGAACATGAATAGCTTTTTCGATACATGGTCAATTGTAGTGTATATAGACACGTAGTCTTAAAAGGGTCGTATGGTTTACGACACGTAGATCTATTGGTCGTAGGGCTAATAACTGGTAGTGCTTTAGATACGTAGTGATTGCGCTACGCACCCCCCTCGGACTAGTAAACCCTCGGACTAGTGAACCCTCGGACTAGTGAACCCTC
>CM031612.1:78046675-78084175 GCA_018398815.1 Conus ventricosus
TACCGCCCTCCTCATCATAAAGTCTTCTCTTGCCTCAAACCGCCCTCCTCACATAAAGTCTTCTCTTGCCCCTACCGCCCTCCTCATCATAAAGTCTTCTCTTTCCCCTACCCCCCTCCTCATCATAAAGTCTTCTCTTGCCCCTACCGCCCTCCTCATCATAAAATCTTCTCTTGCCCCGACCCCCTCCTCATCATAAAGTCTTCTCTTGCCTCTACCGCCCTCCTCATCATAAAATCTTACTCCCCCTCCCGCCCTCCTCATCATAAAGTCTTCTCTTTCCCATGGCCCTCTTCAGCATGAGTCACTTCATGTTGCCCCTAACCACCCCCCCAGTGTTGAGTCACTTCTGTGTGTGTCCTCTAGAGGTTTCCCCAACACTGGCACACTGCATTTTACCCCTAGTGCTGACTCCCACCTTGAGCCACTCCTCTGGTGGTGCTGTATAACAGCTATGCAATAATGTGACAAAATTCCTGCCCTGCCCGTGTCTCGTGTCGGGATCCTTTGGACCGAACAGCAGACAGCCAGCCAAACAGGCAGACAGACAGACAAACAGGGAGACCAACAAACAGATAGACGGAAGAACAGGGTTATGCCCTGCTCCACGTCTGCCAGCGTGATAGTGGACTGGGGTGGGGAGTGGGTGGGGTGGGGCTGTGGTGGGCCGCTTGATCCCAATCGGATGAAGGGAGGAATGAATCAGAAAGAGCAGGCGGCGGTGGGGGAACAGAGGCGCCTTTAAAGAGCAGCACGTAACCCTCGTCCAATAAATCAGTTAGCAGGCAGGGGCGGCTCTCTCTCTCTCTCTCTCCTCTCCTCTCTCTCTCTCTCTCCCGCACACACACACACACACACACACACACACACACACACACACACACACACACACACACACACACACACACACACTCGTACACACACACACACACGCGCGCGCGCACGTACGCACGCACGCAGGAACGTACACACATTCTCTCCTCTCTCTTCTCTCTTTCCTCTCTCTCTCTCTCTCTCTCTCTCTCTCTCTCTCTCTCTCTCTCTCACACACACACACACACACACACACACACACACACACACACACACACACACACACACACACACACACTTGCGCACCCGCTACAGCTCGTGTAAATTAACGCGAAATCATCATAATCTATGCAATTCTTGCTCCCCCCCCCCCCCCCCCCCCCCCCCCCCCCCCCCCACCGCCCGCTCTCCGCCAATTGTTATATAATATAGTGTGAGCGCATCAGTGCTTACGTGTCAGTGTGTGCACGTACCCAGTCCAGCGCACCCAGCAGGCTAATTCCAATTTGAAAATTAGGCCGAATTATCATAGCGGCACTCAAATAGGGATATATATCAGCTTCGCCATGACTCCGAAACAGCGATCCCCGGTACCCACAATCACTCTTTGATCCACCCTCTCTACTCCCCGCGTTTCCCACACCCTCATCTCTGCCCTACCTCCCCCTTCCCGCTACCTCCCTCGTTCTTCTTCCTCCGCAGGGCATCGTGACCAGAGCGATAGGGGAAGATGGGGAGGGACGTGGGGTGGGGGGGGGGGGGGGGGGGGGGGGGGGGGGGGGGACAGGCGTTGCTGCGCGATGGAAGTAATTTCCCCTCTCTCAGTTTGGCGCTGGAGTAGAGGGCCAAATGGCGGAGGGAGCTTCTTGTCAGGATATTTAGAGCCAGGTTCTTCACCTTTTTTTTTTTCTTATATATGTTACGGGCTTATTATTGGTTTTGTTGTTGCTGCTATATTTTTGTTTTCACAGAGAAACAAACACGCATGTTCGCTTCTGCGCGCACAGAAATATAGACACACATAGACGCGCGTGAATACGCACACACACAGACACACACACACACACACACACACACCTTCCTCTCTCTCTCTCTCTCTCTCTCTCTCCTCTCTCTCTCTCTCTCTCTCTCCTCTCTCTTTTTCCCACCCACCCCTCTTTCTGTCTCTCTCTCTCGCGCGCCGCGCGCACACACACACACACACACACACACACACACACACACACACACACACACACACCATTAACGCGCGCGCGCGCGTGATCGCTGAATTTAGAAAAGAAATAATATTCAAGAGGAAATGAAATAAAGATCGGGAATAGACACTCTTCTCCTTTCCATTCTTTGATCGCACTCTAGTATCTTACCCCCTCCCCCTGCCTCCCCCCCCCTCCCCCCTTCCCCCCCCCCCCCCCCCAGCTTTCCAATTTACTCCCCTCTCTCTCTCTCTCTCTCTCTCTCTCTCTCTCTCTCTGTGTCTCTCTGTCTTTGTCTCTGTCTGTCTGCCTGTCTGTCCGTCTCTCTCTCTCTCTCTCTCTCTCTCTCTCTCTCTCTCTCTCTCTCTCTCTCTCTCTCTCCCTCCCTCCCTCCCCTCCCCTCCCTCCTCCCGACTTCTGTCTTTCCTTGAGTGCTTTCCTTCCTTTCATCCTCCGTTTCCAAGGAGAACACTTCAACATATCAAAGCATTTAACATATGCGAAAAAGGAAAGACGTAGATAACGGAATATTCACACACACGCACGCTCAGCATACTCTCACACACAGACACGCGCGCACGGACACACAACACAACACACACACCACAACACACACACCACACACACACAACCACACAAACCACACACACACACACACGCTCACTCTCTCTCTCTGGCGTATTCCGGGGTTGGCTATGGAACCATATTCCTGAAGAACTTAAAAATCAATCAAACTCTAAAAATTCAAGTCTAATTTTCAAAAATATCTTATGAATGTCTCAGATTTGACTGCACTATACCCGAAAATGTATTGATAAATTCTCAATTCAGATTCAATTTAACAAATATGTGATGTTGAAGTTGACTCAATTTTACGCAAATTGCAGTAATCATCCTGTGCCATTAATGTGTTTTTTCAAAGGTTTTCGTAGGTGTTTATCCATGTCTGCTTCATTGTATTTCTCTTCCTTTATCTCTGCCTTTCTTCCGCCAGTCGGTCGGTCGGTCGGTCAGTCGGTCGGTCAGTCGGTCGGTTTTCTCTCTCTCTCTCTCTTCTCTCTCTCTCTCTCTCTCTCTCTCTCTCTCTCTCTCTCTCTCTCCCTCTCCCCCCCCCCCTCTCTCTCTCTCTCTCTCTCTCTCTCTCTCTCTCTCTCTCTCTCTCTCTCTCTCTCTCTCTCTCCACCTCTTGCCTTGATCATTTTTCTCGTTGTTGTGGTTGTTGGTGGTGGTGGTGGTGTTCATTGGTTTCTTTTTCTTCTTTCTTCTTTTTGTCAAAGGTTCCCATGCAAGGAATTGTTCATTTTTTCATGTATTTGTTTGATTTGCTTTTTTTTCTATATATCGATTTTTTTTCTTTGCCCAGAGGGCTGGATGTAAAAAGTATTCATGCTTAATCCACTACCCTCTTAAAATAAAATTCGTTCGTTCGTTCGTTCGTTCGTTCGTTTCTTCTCTCTCTCTCTCTCTCTCCCTTCTCTCTCTTCTCTCTCTCCTCTCTCTCTCTCTCTCTCTCTCTAAGCCTATATACGCCAGTATGCTTAAACATCAACTGTATATGGCTATATGTATGCACGGGAGAACAGCGATCATTTGGGGATGGAACAGGCTGACATGTTACTCGTAAATGTTGAACAGTTCGTGGGGGGTGTGTGTGTGGGGGGGGGGGGGGGGGGGGGGGGGGGGGGGGGGGGGGGGGGGGGGGGGGGGGGGGGGGGGGGGGGGGGGGGGGGGGGGGGGGGGAAAGGGAAAAACCTTGCTGTACGGAAAAATTTTAAAAGAACAATACGGTAGGGATACATCAAAAAAAAGGTTAAAAAACTTTTTGAAAAAAATTGGGAAAACTTTTTTTTAAAATTTACTGAGGGGGTGGGGGAAGGGGTAATGGGGCTTTAAAAATATCCCCCCAGCGGGGGGAAAATTTAATCAGATAACAGCCAACTGCCAGGCCCACCCAGTCTCAAAACGGGGATTGAACACACCCACATTGTCAGCAAAGATTAAAAGACTTGATCCTATCTTGAAGAGGCTAAAAGGGAGCTCTTGCCCTGTGCGTAAAAATAAAAAAAAATGAAGAATATCAAGAATCGGGCCCAACGTCACCCCCCGGTCCCCGGTTTTTTTGTATCTGCCTAGCCCCAAATTTAAACCCCAACCCTTTTAGCGTACCGTTTTGAAAAAACCCCTGGGGGTTTAAAAACATTTTCTTTTTGGGAAAATTTGTCGTATCCCATTTCGCTTCTAAATTTAAAACCCTTCAATATTTTTTTCACATCTCATATCCAGACAAACTTGTGAAAATATAATACTTCAATAAAAGGAAGGAGACGTCCAGATCAAAATAAGATGTTTTTCTTGGACCCGGGCTTTTGAAATTAAAAATAAAAAAAAAAATCGCAAAAGTCATTCCCCCAAAAACACCCTGGAGGCCTGGGAAACCCCCAAAAAAAGTTGTATTGGGCCCGGGTTTAAAAAATTGTGGGTGAAACTAGATCCACCCCCATGTTTAAAAACAACAAATTTCCCATTGACGGGCCCACACCAAAGCTTTTTTTTTGATTCCAAAAATTATCTTTAAAAAAAATTTTTAAATGTAATCGGATTTGAAAAAGAATAAAATCTCTTGTTTTAAAAACCCCGGGTAAAAACCCTCCGTTTTTAACATAGACCCCGTTTGGTAAAAGGGAAATTTCTTCCCCCTATAATAATAAGCACCGGGTTTTAAAAAAAGCACCCTAACACGGAAGTACCCAAAAAGAATCCTCCGGAAAACGCGTCTTTGGAACCGTATTTACTATTTTCAGGCCCTTTGGAAATAAAGGACGGCAACAAAATTTTTTTCTTTTTTACCGAATCTTCTGAAGTAAAAGGGTTTTTCAGCCATCTCTCCCCATTTGGATGTGAAAAATTTTGGGAGGGGCATTTCATCAAGACCCCGGTGGGGGTTCCCCAACCCAAATTGGGGAACCCCCAGCCCACCCAAAGGGAATCGCCCCTTTTTTTAAACTTTTTGGAAACGAAAGAAAACCCCCGTTCGATTCAGTCATCAAATTTCCCCCCTTCGATTAAATTAATATTGGGAACCCCCTTCGATTCATAAAAAGTGGGATATTCCGTTCGATTTTAAAAGTCATACGAAATTTCTCCCGTTCGTTTCATCAAAAGTAATACCCCCGTTCGTTTTCATCATGTTCCATTTGGGATGGTCAACGGTGAAATGACAGTGCAGTTTAAAACCTGTTTTCCTTTCACCTCAAAAACCCGGTCTTTAGTAAAGTTTCTTTGAACCCAGGGGGAAAATTTGATGAAATTTTTTAACCCCTTGACTAGTCCAAAAGCAACAGGGAAGGGGGAGTATACCCCATTTAACAGGGTTTTCCCTCCTTTCCCCTTTTCTCCCCCTCCCTCTCTCTCTCTCTCTTTTTCCCCCTCTCTTCTCTCTCTCTTCTCTCTCCTCTCTCCCCCACACCACACACACAAACACACACACCAAAACACACACACCACACACCACAACACCAACACACCCCACACACAAAATGCCGCGCGCGTGCCCCCCCTCAAAGCATACAAAATACACAACCACCCCCATGCAAAAACACGCAACACACACAAACACAACACCCCTCGCGCCACCCACAAAAACACATACATTGCACGCACGAAACGCTCGCAGCACGCGCGCAAAACACACACACACACACACACACACACAACACACACACACACACACACACACACACACACACACACATACACACACGCATTGGTATGTGAGACTGCATTTCTAACTTTCTGTCCATTGGCTCACACCACACAATACAGCTACTGGTTTCTTTATTAAGATTCGATTTTTTACTGTTTCTGCTGATTTAATGACACATCAGTGCCAGTGTGTAAAAGGAGTATACGCCACTATCTCTTATGGCATTCCCCTTTATCTGGCGGTTTTACAGTGCTTCATCATATCTGTCACACTTGTTCTGCCATAACTCGCTGTTTTAATAGTCAACAGCATCGGTTTTCGAAGAGCAACATAATTGGTTTATGTCAAAAAGAAAATACCAATTATAAATCTGGGAATTATCTCTCTCTCTCTCTCTCTCTCTCTCTCTCTCTCTCTCTCTCTCTCTCTCTCTCTCTCTAACCCCCCCTCTCTCTCTCTCACTCCTGCTTTTCTCTCTCTCTCTCTCCTCTCTCTCTCTCTCTCTCTCTCTTTCTACATATACACACATTGTCTATTTCACACACACACACACACACACACACAACACACACACAACACACACAACACACACATGCACACACGCACGCATGCACACGCACACATGTACACACCTCTCTCTCTCTCTCTCTCTCTCTCCTCTCTCTCTCTCTCTCTCTCTCTCTCTCTCTCTCTCCTCCACCTCCACACACACACACACACCACACACACCACACACACACTCACACACACACACACACAACACACACACACACACACACACACACACACACAAACACACACACAGATTCTCTAATTCACTCATTGTCTTTTTCTCTCACTAACTCGTTGACTCTCTCTCTCTCTTCTCTCTCTCTCTCTCTCTCTCTCTCTCTCTCTCTCCTCTTCTCTCTCTCTCACTATTTGTGCGTGTCATTATGTCTTAGGAATAATAACTATCTTTTCACATCGGCATCTATTGTGACAGTGATCATCGTAGGCTGTGCTGAAACATCTTGTGTTCTACTCATTTACTTCAAGACCACTCGTGTCACTAAAGACATTTCGCCCCATGGTTCCGAAATGCTGAACTGTGTGGCGCATGAAATCCTAATGTGCCTTCACTGAATGTTACTACAATTTGTGTTTTCTAAAAAAAACAAAAAAAAAAAAAAAAAGCTTTAATATACCCTGCGTTCGTGGATTGTTACTGATTTGAAGGCGCATCCATAAGTTGCAACGCATTTGAGCCAAACAGACTTGGACCTCTAGACACTATAATCTGATTAATCACATATATATATATGTGTTTCCGATACATATTATTGAGATTCTGTGCCCGTGCAACATACAGGAATTGTGCTTTTAGTCCCTGCATACTTCGACTCCAACCTGACAGCAAATTAGTTGCGTGCACATTAATTGTAAGAGCATTTCTCATCACCTATTTCCGAACCACGTGCTGTTGTAACCTATTCTACCAGTTTGTTTTGATTGATTTTTTTTTTCCTTTGTTGTTGTTGTTGTTGTTATTGTTGCTGTATGTTGTTGCTGTTGTGTTGATGTTGTTGTTGTTGTTGTATTCATATTTATTTTACGTTTTTTTATACGTGTCCTTTCTTCCCTTCTTTTGTTTTTTTCCTTTTACTTGTGCACCTCAGGAAGACATCACCCATGACCACAATCCAGAACTCATGGCCCATCGAGAGATGGAATGAAATTTGCCATTTAAATATCATAGTGCAGTCAAAATCTGCTGATATCTCGACCCTGATATCGAACCACCAAAATAAGCCATTCCATGTTCTGGGCTCTCCGAATCAAGACTAAATAACCTACATTAGTGAATAAAGATGTAGCAGTCCCAGGTTATAATTCGTTCGAAAAGCCCTACTAAAGACAAAGCAACCGGTCTTCTAGTGTATGTCAGTGAAATCTCTCACTTCAAGAGACTTTCCCACCTAGAACAGCAAGACGTAGAAGCAGTGTGGATACAAATCACACTGAACAAATCACGATCCCTTTTAATCGGTTTTGCTATCGGAACCCCCGCAGAAAGAGGTCCAGCTGGACAGATAAATTTGTTACTAATGATGGACGCAGTTCTTAGACTGTAAAGAGATTGTTTTTACTCGGTGACTTCAATGTAGATCTACTGAAATCAAACACCAATGAGCCAAACGATAAGTGTGTTGAATTCTACATCAGATTATCAAAACACCCACCAGAGTCAGTACAACTTCAAAGACAATCATTGAACCAAATCTATATCTCCAAGGAAATAACCATACAAGAACTTGTGTACCAGTCTTCTCTTCTATGATCATACCCTTGTGTTACAGTGTCTAAACATGAAGTGAAATCCCAAAACCAGCCACAAAACCGAAACCATAACCTATCGTTGCATCTCAAAATTTAACGACCAAAACTTTCTGCTTTGATTTAAGACTCAGAACTTAATACAGTATACAATAGTGGCTGAAGCCGGAATCAGCGATTGACTTTTGGATCGAAATTTTTACAGAAGTCTGTACCAGACATGCTCCGTTTAAAAAACAATCAGAGTAAAGCATATTCCAAACCACCGTGGTAACACGAAAAGAATTACAGGAGCGTGCTACCTAGAGACCTTTTGAAAGAACATGGCTCTGAAAAGAATCAGATCACTAAGAAACGCAAACACTCTAGTAAGCGCAGGAAAAAACTAAATAACTAACGCGAGTTATTAACTTCCAAACAAATCCAAAACTGGGTTTGCAACAATAAACCAGCTAACACCAACAGTTTCTTCTTCAATAATCAACTGTTATCAAAGGTATTTCCAGGCTGAACAACTTAACACTTCACTTCTCTACCATTCCAGATACAGCTTTGTTACTACTGATCATTCAAGCGCTAATGAACTTAAAGAACTCCATCAATTTTGTTCACGACAACAAATCACGTCCCTGAACTAAACATCCACTCATAACGGGTGGCAACGAGTGTAATCAGTATCTACTTCATCTCAAACAGTCAGGAACACGTGGACTAGAATTGGCATAGATGGCGAAAATTCGAAACCTCCGGCTCCAGTTATAACTGA
Source organism: Conus ventricosus (assembly GCA_018398815.1). Taxonomy (NCBI): domain Eukaryota; kingdom Metazoa; phylum Mollusca; class Gastropoda; order Neogastropoda; family Conidae; genus Conus; species Conus ventricosus. The sequence goes on from CM031612.1 coordinate 78,055,470, forward strand.
CACGTTACACGTATATCTTAAATCTGTGGCATAGATAAAAGTTATTTTCCTAATGCGTTCAAAAAGCAAAATTACCCATTCATAAATCTGGAGATAGTACTGATCCTTCAAACTACAGACCAATATCAATCTTATCTATCCTTTCCAAACCTCCAAAAAGCATTTTAAATAAACACATCCTTTCACACATCAACAAGTACGATTTGCTCCATCCCAGACAGTCTGGTTTCAGACAGAAACATTCCTGCCACTCAGCATTAATCAATCTTGTATAGATTGTGGCTTAATAATATTAATAACAACAGATATTTGTGTTCTTATTCGTTGATTTAAAAAGCATTCGATGTATTGACCACAATCACCTTATTTCTAAACTGGAATATACGTCGTTCAAAATCCGCCCTTATCCTTCTAAAATCATACATCACAAAAACGACAACAAGGCGTCTATCGGACGGCTGTCTCATCTATTACAACTCTTAAGTAGGCGTTCCACAAGGGGCTCCATTTAGCCCGTTACTCTTCTCCAATCCTACATTAAAGACCTACCCCTACATGTGAGATCTACATGCGAAACCATCTTTGCAGATTACACCACAATTCACACCAGCCATAAGGATCCTTCCAGTCTTTCAAACCATTTGCAAGAGATACCAACGACCTTGTAAAATGGACCGAACTAAATCATATGTCACTTCACCCTCAAAAAACAAAACTCATGTACATTACAACTACATAAAAAGACAAAACCACCAATGCATTTCCCTCCTAAACACCTCCATAATGTACTTGTGGGAACAAGTCACTCATCATAAAGTAATTAGGACTAATAATTGACAATAGTCTCAGCTGGAATCCCCACATAACATACTATCAAAAAGCTTCTCCCAAAAGTCTATCAGCTCACCAAAAATCCAAACACTTTCTGACGCTTCATCACGAAAACTTTTTTTCCATGCTCTTATTCAGTCCTCATGTTGATTATGCATCGACTAATGGATGCTGGCAAGTGCAAAACTCACACTAAAACCATTGTTCAGGACCTACATAAACGAGCGCACAAACTAATCCCTACTGAAGAAAACTAAGCCTCGGAAGCTCTGATTTATAAACATCTTCACATTCTTCCATTCAGCCAGAGACTCCAAATACTACAAAGGCAAAGATGCACAAGATTCTGACCGGGAATGCCTCCAACAAACTTTAATAGATCGATTTCTCAAAAGTCTCGTCGAGAAAAACTCCCACAAAACTCCATATCCAATCCCCAGAATTGACCTATTTAAACAAGTCTAACGTACTCGGGAACCCCTGTTGTGGAACTCCTTACAGAATACATCAAACAACTCCATTGTACCACAACCTTCAAAAACACTTACCTTAACTCCACTTCTGCGGTAAAAAATAATTTTAAAAAACATTAAAAAAATAAAATAAAAAAGACCATAATTAAACCAAGTAATCCAAAAGCATAATCATCCCTTTTTTCATGTACTAACCAATTTGTCTTTTGTAACTTTTTTTTTTCTTCATTCATCTTTTGTTCATGTATCAAGTATCTATGATATATATAAAAATATGTTGTGTGTGTGTGTGTGTGTGTGTGTGTGTGTGTGAGTTGTGTGGTGTGTGTGTGTGTGGGTGAGTGTGTGTGAGTGTGTGTAATGTAGTGCATGAGGGATAAAATCTTATGAAAAATATTATATGTTGTCCCCTTTTTTCACTCTCTCTCTCTCATCTCTCTCTCTCTCTCTCTCTCTCTCTCTCTCCCTCCCTCTGCCGCTCTCCTCACTCTCTCGTCTCCTCTCTCTCTCTCTGCCTCTCTCCTGCCTCTCTCCTACTCTCCTCTCTCTCTCACATCCGTTTCACTCTCTCTCTCTTCTCTCCTCTTCCTCTCTCTCCTCTCTTCTGTGCATGTGTGCGTGTGTATGCTCCGAATTTCGTATATATTTTGTCAGTTCATTTTACTGTCTGATTTTATACAGGCTAATTATTGTGCGATTTAGTACAGTTCTCATTTCAAATCAAATTACATCTCTGCTGTATCCCCCCTCACCCTTCATCCTCGCTCTCCTCTCTCTCTCTCTCTTCTCTCTCTCTTCCTCTCTCTCTCTCTCTCTCTCCTCTTTTTTTTTTTTTTTTTTTCTCCCCCCCCCCCCCCCCAATTTCATTCCTTGCGAAAAATGACTGCATGTGGTGCTAGCTCTCCGTCTCTCTCTCTCTCTCTCTCTCTCTCTCTCTCTCTCTCGTCTCTCTCTTCCTCTCTCTCTCTCTCTATGCGTGCAAACGTGCGTGTATTTGTGTGTATCAAAATATGTACGAACCTAGGTCCAAATTCACTTCACTGTCTGTTTTCATACATGCCAATCGTGTACGTTGTAAGTACACTTACATAGTTTCCCCAGCCCACCCACTCCCTACCCCGCTCTCACCTTCCTCTTCATTATTATTATTCTCTTTTTTATTTCGTTTTATTTTTGTTATTATCAATTTTTTTAGTATGTTGTTTTGTGTAAATGTTATTCTTATTTTTGTTTGTTTACATATCTTCTATTTCCATGATGTTCCTCTATGATTACATACCGCTTTGGCTTGCTTCTTTGATTTCCTTACATAATTGAATTTCACTGCGATGTTTGTAGTCCCAACTCAGGGCGAGGAACTGGATGTAAAAAAAAGCACGTTAGTGCGTATCTATTACCTCGAAATAAAGAATTTGTCTTGTCTTGTACATGTCTCTCTCTCTCATCTCTTTCACACACGCATACACACACACACTCACACACACACACACACACACACACACACACACACACACACATTCAACACGCACGCACACACACACAGGGTATAACAGACACAGGAGGAGTTAAAACAGACCAACAATAAGGCAGCGTGTTATGATATCGCAGTCAGTTCGGATTACCTCTACACTCCGCCCCTCAGAAACAATTTTCCTTTTGTGTACATGCAATCCCCCCAAACCGATCCAAACCCTTCAGCTTCACAACACCCCGCTTTGGGGATCAGGGGGCTGATCGTTGGACCGACAAGTGCCGCACCCACCCACCCCCCCCTCCCCGTCCAGCTTCTGACACTCCAGATGTCAATCACCATCGCACCTGTGTGGAAATGATTGGTTGGAAACAGAATGAGAGAGGCGAGGAAGAGAGGGGGGGGGGGGGGGGGAAGGGAGTGATGAGAGAGTGAATCAACTTTTCAGCCGACGGTTCAACGCTGTTTTCACTGGGAGAACGCGCAAGTTCTCCTCACAAGTAGAAATAACGGAGGCCATCAATCAGTTTTCCTCACCCCAACAAGTGAAATGTTGGAGGCCATCAATCAGTTTTTCTCAGCAAGTTAAATTTGGAGTCCACCAATTCGTTTACAGAGAATAAGTCACCGGGTGGATGGTAACTTGTGGAATGTTAGAAACCTCATTTGCAGTATACCTCCACTCTCTTGTCTCCCTATTCAATCATGTCTTTGATGCAGGTGAACAACCATTGCATGGGCTTAGGCAAGTGATTGTGCCTATACAAAACAAGGGGGTGATAGAGATGCCCCAAATGATTGGAGGGGATATGTCATTGCGTAAGCATGTTGGGAAAGGTGTTTGCTCAATTCTTAGATAAACGACTCAGTGGCATGGCGAAAACATTTTGCCTTCACGGAAGAGCTAAGGGGGGGGGGGGGGGGGGGGGGAGGCAAGGTCTGGTATGTTGTTTTTAATACATTTTTTTTATAATGGTATTGTAACAAAGTATCTATGCAAATAATAAGGAAAGCTGTATATGTGTTTTGTGGAAAAGTTTTGACACTATCATAGGAGCATCATGTGGAATGTTGTAAGGAAAACAGTAGTGGGAGGGAAATTTTGAAATATTGCTAGTTTGATACAGGGGGGGAGCAGTTAGGCGTGTTAAGGTGTTGATGATAATGACCAACTGAATAAGTTCGAATTGCCCCAAAGTGAAAACACGGCTGTTTTCAAATATAATTTTGGTTTTTCAAACTAACATTATTTTCCTTTGTAATAAATGAATTAGCAACTGAAATCACACAGAAGAGGCAATCTTGTGTGCAACTAGCACCTAATCTAATACGAGATTTTGATCTGTTCTTTGCTGATGATGTGATTTTAATCGTTGCATGCTGTGGACATGGTTTGCTGTGTCAAGTTAACCTTCTGAAACATTTTGCTGACAATCCTCTGATTTAACCATAAATTTGAACAAAACAAAGGTGATTATATTATGACAAGAATAGAATATCTTGGAGTACATCATCAATGGCGTGTATGCAAATGAGAAATTAGGTATGGTGGATAGTTAAAAAATATTTAATTTCAACTAAGGGCAGAAAATGAAGCAAAATTTAGAAAGAAAAGGGGTAGTACCGCCACCGAGACAGACATACAGATTACAGGACAAAACAAAACAAGCCCTTTCGACCTCTTGGGTCTTCTTCAGGCAAAAACAAACACATTTTGGAAATGAAAACGAACACGAGAACCCGTATGAATCTTGCTCATATTCGGTGCAAAAGGCTTGTTGGATGAAAACGAGGACAAAGGAGGGATCATGGAGTTGAAAATAGTAAATGATGACTCGTGAAATAATGGTAATAATGGCAATAACATGATGATGGTAACGATGATGAAAACGTGAAATAGTAATGATGACCGTGAATAATAATTTGTTAATAATGGCAAATAACAGTGATGATGGTAACGATGATGAAACGTATATAAATAATAAGAGGAGATACTGGAAGGTGGTTTCTTTTTTTTCCTCCTTTTTTTTGAGAAAAAAAAGGGGGGGGGAAGGGAGGGGGTTGAAACAGTAGGGTTTGACAACACCTAAATGTAGCAATGTTGCTCTTTTCTTTGCGTCTTTAGAGCAACAAACTAAATGTACAATGTTTGCATCCTGTTCTGGCTGTCTTTAGCAAAGATTTATGGATCAGTAATAGGCAAACGTGTCATCAGGCATTCATCTAATGAGTGTTACGAATATAATTGTGGTTTTAAAAATGTTCTCAATGTGGAAATACATTAGCTATACGCAAAGAAGATGTTTTGGCGATTAGTTACATTCAGTTTAAGACCTGTGGAGTTTTTCAATTCTTAGTCACAAAACTTTGCTATTTAAAGAACGGTTATCAGTCCAGTACCGTTATTCTGTCCTTTGTGCAAAAGTGAAAATTAAAATGGAAGGTCGTCTTTTATTTAGATGTCAAAGCTACTGTACCTTCAGAAAGATGTGGACATTGATTTTTTTTTAAAACATTCATGAGGCCGAAAGACCAATATACGGCCGCAAGATGATGAAAACACAGTGTTACAGTTATCACGTTTTCGTCAATGCAGTTTACAAAAAAACACGCAAGGGAATACTTAACACCTTGATTTTGGCTTGGGGGGGGGGGGGGGGGGGGGGGGGGGGGGGGTGGGGGGGCTTGAAATGAACGTTTTCGTGTTTACTCAACAAATTCGACTGAGTTTTCTGTCATTGTGTCTGTCGCTCTCTGTCACTCTCTCTCATCTATCTATTTATCAATCTGACTGTCTGTCTAATCTGTCTACGGCAGCTTCCTTGTTCTGCTTTTCTGACAATATGCGTTTTTCTGCAGCAAGTGAAATTAAAATTTTCAATGTTGTTTCCAAACACAAGTGTGTTAGTATGCCTGTTGAGGTCTCCCGTCAGCTTTACGAAAGTATTCTGTAAACTCACATTGCACAAACACACACACACACACAACACACACACACACATCACACACACACACACACAACACCCACGCACATGCACGCTCGCACGTACGCACAGAGGGTATAACAGACACAGGAGGAGGTTTAAAAACAGACCAACAGATAAGGCAGCCGGTTATGATATCGCAGGTCATTTCGGGGAGTAAACTTCAATCAGTCGCCTCAGAAACATTTTCCTTTGCGTACATGCAATCCCCCCAAACCGAACCAAACCCTTCCAGATTCACAGACACCCCGCTTTGAATCTGGCTGAACCGTTGGACCGACAAGGCCGCACCCCCCACCCTCCTCCCCGGTCAGCTTTCTGACACGTCCCAGATGTCATCACTTCGCACGCGTTGGAAAACGTTGCCCCCCTTGAGTCAGGAAGAGGAAGCAAGAAGTGAGGAGGGAGGCGTTGAGAGAGGAGAATCATTTCTTTTTCAACCCCCATCGCCTGCATCCTTTTTGGGAACTGGGAAGAACTGCGCAGTTTGCAACGGTTGGGGGGGAGGGGGAAAGATGACACACTCCGGGGTATTTTTGGTGAAGCTGAGAACGTCAGATGTCTGGAAGGGGAAGTGCAGCAATAAAATGCTGCCTCTTTGAACTTCTCTTCAGTTGGCTGGCTTTGAAAGAAAAAAGAAAAAAAAAAGAAAAGAGAAACGAATAGGTGCAGTTTCACATCGTCCAACGCAACCTTTCGAATGAAAAATTTCATACTGCACCAGATCGAACAGATAGCTAAGTGCTGTTTGTCGATCCTTATTCATCTTTTTGAATTTATTTGACCCGTCCGAAAAGACCAAAAGGTCAAAACACGTTTTACCTGTTTTGTATTTTTGTACTTCCGTTTGGGTGCCCATGCAACTCCATTTTTTGCTCCTAAGATTCATAAAAACGGATAGAAAAGAAACAGGGGGGAGGGTGAAGAAGAAACCAAGACATCAAAATGGAGAAAGATGGGAAGAGAAATTGTGCTGGAAAAGGACTACAATGACTTGGAGCAACCATATTGTTCGGTTCCTGGTAAATTAATGCCTCAGCCTTTTCAAACCAGCATATAATTGACTGTGTGAGATAAGATTTAGGGAGGAAGACAGTAAAGCGCTAATGGACCAGGCTTGGTACTATTATGTTGTTTAAAATATCAGAGACACATCACAAAGAAGAGAGGAGGCTGGAAAGTTGAGGGGTCTAGTGATAGCTAACAGTATAGCAAAGGGGTTGGGGAAATAGTCCAAGTAGCAGTGTAGTTCAGGAAAAAGTTGTAAACATGTAGATAATGTAACAACAGGAAGGGTAAGAAAACTGTGAAATTTGTCAATGGAAAAACAAAGGTAGCTGAACAGATAATTAGCATTATGAAGAAAACCAGCAAACAGTAGAGAATATATCAATACGAAGGAAAAGTATTACAGGTAGATAATGTATCAATTGGAAAGAAAAGCATACTAGGTAGATAATGCAGCAATGGTAAGGAAAAGTTTACTGGTAGACATGTAGCGATAGCAACGAAAAAGTATGAGTGGATAGATTATGTAGCAATAAAGGCAAATACTTCATGGCAAGAATGCAGCAATAGGATGGAAAAGTTGTAAATGCTAGTAATATCGTTAAAGCAGTTCGATATTTAATGTAGCAATAAATGGGGCAGTGGAAAAACAGAGTAAATAATACAGTAAGAGAAGCAATAAAATGTAGAAAGTATTAAAAGTACCGATGTACCCTTGTATCGTTTTTTTTTCATGGTGGCTCCTTCAATGGAACACAGGCCTCTTCAGTTCATTTGCTGGGGATTTTATTATTTCTTCATAAAAAAAAAAAACACAGAGTCCATTGGTTTTTCATGCAAAATTGTTGATTTTGTTGCTTTATAGTTTTGTTATTGCATTTTGGTCCAATATTTCAGAAGTGATTAATCAAATTGGAATGAGGTGATCAAGAAAACAGTAATTTAATGACTTATGCACAACCGAAACATCGTACTGCACACAAAATAATAGCGTACAGATGATTATCAGAACAGACCTCATGCATTCAGGGCACAGTTTAATTGTGAACATAACATCACTGATTGATGCTTTCACTTTTCCTCCAAAGCGATCTTTTAAAGGGGACGAAAGCAGGGAAACAATAATTTTCATGCGATATTCAATAGCATTACTGTAATTTATTACTGCTTTCAGTGGTACAAATGGGCCTTTCATTTATCAGAACTTTTTTTTTACTCTTTGAAGTAAAATATCGCACACCATACTGTTAGCCACTCGCCACTGTTTGAATACTTCATAGTTCATGCTTTTAAGAGTACAGTGCCAGCGCCCTGGGGGACGAAAGCGGGAGGTGGAAGGGAGGGTAGATTCACCCGCTCTCCTCTTGCTTCAGGTGGCCAAGCTGCCCTCTGCTGCACGTTGGAATGTCCCTGCCTCTTCAAGCATCAGCGACTGCCTAGCCTGCTAACCCAATGGTGCGTATCGAGTTCATTTGTCAAGCGACTGTCAGCCTGGCTAACTCAATGTGGAGTATCGAGTTCATTGTCGCGGCTAGTCAGCCTGGCTAACTCAGAGTGCGTATCGAGTTCATAGTCATAGGGCCTGTCAGCCTGGGTAAACTCAGTGTGGCGTAATCGTGTTGATGGGAAGGGAGGCAGCCTGGCTAACTCAGTGGGTGCGTACGGAGTTCATTGTCATAGCTGTCAGCCTGCTAACTCAGTGGTGGAGTATCGAGTTCATTGTCATTGGCTGGTCAGCCCTGGCTAACTCAAATGGTGGAGTATCGAGTTCATTGTCATAGCTGGCAGCCTGGCTAAACTCAATGGTGTGATCGAGTTCATTTCAGCGCTGCCACCTGTGCTACACTCAATGGGGGAGTATCGAAGTTCATTGTCCTGGCTGTCAGCCTGGCTAACTCAATGTGGCGTAATCGAGTTTCATTGTCATAGGCTGTGTCAGCCTGGCTAAATCAATGGTGGCGGAGCGGGGGGGGGTGGCTAGGGGCCTGAGCTGTCAAGCCTGGCTAAAATCATGTGGGGGCCCCGTAGCGAGTTCATTGTCAGCGCTGCCACCTGGCTAACTCAATGATGGCGTATCGAGTTCATTGTCAGCGCTGTCCCTCGCAACTCAATATGGCGTAATCGAGTTCATTGTCAGCGACTTCCCAGCCTGGCAACTCTCAATGAGGGCGTATCGAGTTCATTGTCAGCGCTGTCAGCCTGGCTAACCTCAATGGGGCGTATCGAGTTCATTGTCAGCGGCTGTCAGCCTGGCTAACTCAATGGTGGCGTATCGAGTTCATTGTCAGCGGCTGTCAGCCTGGCTAACTCAATGGTGGCGTATCGAGTTCATTGTCATAGGCTGCCAGCCTGGCTAACTCAATGGTGGCGTATCGAGTTCATTGTCATAGGCTGTCAGCCTGGCTAACTCAGTGGTGGCGTATCGAGTTCATTGTCATTGGCTGCGACCTGGAATCCGTATCGAGTGGTGGCGTATCGAGTTCATTGTCATTGGCTGCGACCTGGAATCCGGCTGGCGCCCAACATGTTATGAACATGGTGGTTTTTGCTGCCTGCTTTCATGCGCTGTCGTTCTGGTGGTATGAGTGTAGGGTAGCATAGGTTCCAGACCCCAGTGCTCCTGGGGTCCTAGGTCTGTCTGCTGTAACACACCAGCTGCGTGTTGAGGTTCAAATCCGAGTATCAGCTCCGGTGCTTAAATCGTTGTGATATTGTCAAGTTGGCACCCTAATCCATGGCAGTGTATAATGCACACAGCGTCGGGGATCAATCGGGGAAACCAGCCTGAAAAATGGCACAGAACTAGCGTGACCAATCAGAGGACGTGTCACAGTGGTCCCGCCAGAGCCAACTCGCTGTGTGTGGCTCTGTGTGTGTGTGTGTGTGTGTGTGTGTGTGTGTGTGTGTGCCTTTATTCATAGTGTACTGGAAGAACAAATACGTGCTGTCCGTAATAAGCAAACAGTCCTTTTTCACTTCTGGCTCTTAAATACAATGTTTACTCTATTGGCCTCGAAGAAGTACCTAAATAAACAGAAACCGAGACCTGTCTCTGTCTCTGTCTGTCTGTCTGTCTCTCTCTCTCTCTCTCTCTCTCTCTCTCTCTCTCTCTCTCTCTCTCTCTCTCTCTCTCTTCTCTCTCTCTCTCTCTCTCCTCTCTCTCTCTCTCTCTCTCTCTCTCTCTCTCTCTCCTCTCCTCTCTCTCTCTCTCTCGTGGTTTCAGTTGCTTGTCATCTAAAGAGCAGTTTTTATGTAGTTTTATCGGTACTGTACATCCGTTCTTCATTGACCAAAAAACAAATAAACAAATTTAATCGGTTCTTTCTCTGCCTTTTTTTTGGGGGGGGGGGGGGTATTAGTCCCGAGTGCTTATAAATGTATTTTTGTTGTTATTGTTTGACATGTTTCCTATCAAATGTTCTTGGCAGGGGGGGTAGGGCGTAGGGATGGTGTCAAAGTGTCTCTAATAATGGTGAGTGTTTTCAGGCTCTTTTCAAATGTCTTAATTGCATTTGGCTTAGTTGTGGGAACGTTCGTGAATCGCCTGGTTTATGTGGGAACGTTCGTGAATCACCTGGTTTATGGTCCCTCTCGTCTTGACGCTCTTTAAGCTGCATCACGAAAAGCACAGCTATAATGGAATGAGCACATGTGTGGAGGAACGTGTGTGTGTGTGTGTGTGTGTGTGTGTGTGTGTGCGCGCGCGCGTGCGTGCGTGCGTGTGTGTGTGGGGGGGGGGTGTAAGCGTGACGTCTCTCCCCCCCCCCCTCTCTCTCTCTCTCTCTCTCTCTCTCTCTCTCTCGTTCGTTCACTCGCTCTCTGCATGTGAGAGAGAGAGAGAGAGAGAGGAGAGAGAGAGAGAGTACCACGTGCGCTACGTTAACAAGGAACAAAGATAATAACTTTTTTTCTTCCGCTGTGAAATAGTTTCAAACACATAACCTCAAACCAGTGCTGCTTAAGGCTCACAGTCTCGCATGCATGCAGACACATGCATACAAAATAAACACGGAAACTTCACCAGCTGAAAAAAAAATACAGAAAAGGAAATTCCAGACTTGCCCACGCACAGGAGCGACCATGGAGAAAGACACAAACGTAAATGAACTTTTTCTTTTTCAAGACTGGCTGAACGTTTCTTTTTTTTTTTTTCTTCTTTTTTTCTCTCTTCAGTATTGTCCCAAAGGCGAACGGAAATACAGGTAACTTCAGCAGCGCATTCGGTTTGAAAGGAAATCTTAAGTGCCTCTGTGTGTGGTGTGTGTGTGTGTGTGTGTGTGTGTGTGTGTGTGTGTGGGCGGGAAGTGCACACGAGTCCTCAAACGTTTGTAACAAACAAAAATATTCTTATACCAAATAAATACAAGGTACTACAGTACCGTGCGCACAACATAGGCTTGATGTCGTGTGCACTATCCACTACAGTTATGACTGATGGGCCCATCGTTGGTGTGAAAGAGAGGTAAGGAAGGGGAGGACAACGATGATGGATTGATGCTGTTGATGGCTGCATTATGAGCTGTGTGGTATTGGTCCTTATGTATTAGTTGATAGACCCCCCCCCCTCTCTCTCTTTCTCCCTCTCTCTCTTCTCTCTCTCTCTCTCTCTCTCTCTCTCTAGCCCTTTGTAAGATCCGTTGCGGAGTAACTACTCTGTAAATAGTTTTGCGGGGTTTCTGACAATGCTTTGTGCAGACAAGAAAACATGCATACACAAAGGTCTACCGTACAATGGCGAGTTGACTCGAGTTTCTTTAATTAATAGTCTGATAACGCTTGATGATAGTAGACGTTGTAAACTGATAAACAAAACCAAATTAAATAAAAGAAGCACGTGGAAAGGAAGAATGTGAAGTTGGATTACGCACTTCTAATTCAAATTGTCAACTCACGACAAACAGCATGAAAGACTTTTTCAATTTAAAAGAAAGGGGGGGGGGGGGGGGGGGGTGATCCCGACGTTAGGTCGAAAGCGAGCAATTCGGGGGAAAGGATGGGGTGGGGGATGGAAAATAAGGGAGGAGAGTTTCAGCGGGGGGAGGGGGGGGGGTTATTTGGGCAAAGCGACCCAAGCGTCATTTAGATTGATTCAGAACTTGAGAATTGCTGGGACTGAGGTTGATGATGATGGAAACGGGACTAGGAAAAGACAAAAACAGAAATCCCATGACATGGCCATCGCGACAAATGAGGAGGAGAAGGAGGAGGGAGCATTTTGATGTGAAGCTCCCCCCCCCCCCCCCCCCCCCCAAAAAAAAAAAAAAAAAGATTGAGAGGATGTTACATTAATGTTTGTAATCAAATACAGACGCGCGCGCGCGCCGCAGGTCAGGTCATGATATTTATAGCCCAGCTGACCACTGATGCCCACGTCAGGGTGACAGACGTACATGCGCGCTCAAATACACACGCACGAACGCGCGCGCGCACGCACACACACACACACACACACACACACACACACACACACACACACACACACACACACACACACACACACACGCGCGCGCGCGCGCGCGATCACGCACGCACGCATGCACACGCACATACACACGCACGCACGTATGCACACACGCACATACGCCCCCCCCCCCCCCCCCCCCACCACCACACACACACTCATACACTCATACACTCACACACACACACTCTCTCTCTCTCTCCTTCTCTCACTCTCTCTCTCTCTCTCTCTTTTTCTCTCTCTCTCTCTCTCTCTCTCTCTCTCTCTCTCTCTCTCTGTGTCTCACACACACACACACACGCACACGCACACACACACACACACACACACACACACACACACACACACACACACACACACACACACACATTTTGTTTTCAGATTCGTCATCGGCATCGTCTTCTTCCTCCTCCTTCTCCTCCTCCTCGTCCTTCTTCTTCCTCCTTGTTTTCTGTCCGTCTGTATGTTTGTTTTCACCTTCTTGCTGTGTTCACGAGAGGGCCGTGGTCAAATGGTTAAGACGTTAACCAGCGGAGCTGACGGTCGTGAGTTCGAACCGCGCGTGGGGTGGGATTGTTTCGGCTTGAAAACCTCTCTGTCCACCGGCAGTAAACGGGTACCTGGTTCAGTTCAAGGAGGGTTAAAGGCGACGAAATGAGAGGGATGGGCCCCGCCTTCTATCATGCTGTGCCCCGACATGATAACCACTGACAGTTCACTGCCGCTGTGGCCGACAGGCTATGGGAACTTTAACCTTTAACTGTTTCTTTTGTATGATTAAGTTTCCGTGTCTTTCTTTTCTTCTCGTTTCTGTTCGTTGTTGTTGTTGTTGTTGTTGTTGTTTTAAGGTAATGGCGGGATGAAGGGTGGGGAGGATGCGAGGAGGGGGGAAGGGTTGTGTACTTTTAGGTCAGTTATCTGCACATACACAAAACTTAGTAAATGTTTCTTTGTTGTTTTTTTCCTGTGCAATTGATGTACAATTGAATGACAGCTTGTGGCAAGATTTATGTGCTGCTCTCGTTGTAGTTCACACAAGAACTATATATATATATGAAGGTGCTGTAAAAGAAAGAAGCTGACAGTAGTGGTCTGAAAGTGCTATCAACAGGAATCCTTCAAAGTGGAGAACTGGTAAAAACACACATACACGCATACATATACAAAAAGGAAACTTCTGGAAAAAATTGTATTGAAGCGTCTGATGTACTATTGTGAAAAGAACTATTTGCTTCCAGTCCAGCAGGCTGGTTTTAGAAAGGGTCGATGCACTACAGACCATCTTGTAAAACTTACAAATCAAATAAAAAAACAGTTTGCCCACAGAAAAAGTACGATGGCTACATTTTTTGATGTTAAAAAAGCCTACGACAGTGTTTGGCATGCTAGGTTGCTTTACAAATTAAAAAGATTGGTATTTCAGGCAACATGTATTCTTACATAAAAGGTTTCTTAATGGACAGACATATCTGTATAAGAATTGGTAAGATGTATTCTTCCTTCAGGTACATTAATATGGGTATCCCCCAAGGATCAATTATTGCCCCAATTTTGTTTTCAGTTCTCCTTTATGATCTTCCTTCTGCGCTGTCCAAAAATATCCATTTAGTTCAGTATGCTGATGACATCGCAATATGGATGCATACTAGTTTAAGAAAACATACAAAGAGGAGGTCAATTAATCATGTGCAGAAGTGATATCAATATGAATTGGACAATTTATCGGCATATATAAAAGAAAATGGGCTAGAATTATCTGGTGAAAAAACCTGTTTAATGTTGTTTAACAATGGAGAAAATCCGCCTGTACTCCCATCCTTGAATATAGATGGCACTTTGTTGCAATATCAGAAATCAGTCAATTTTTTGGGAGTCCTTTTAACACCAAAACTAAGCTGGAAAATGCACATAGAAAAATTGTTATCTAAAGCTAGAACTAGACTAAATTTTCTTAAAATTGTTAATTGCCAACCTTGGGGTCAAAATACTAAAACCCTTTTGCATCTGTCTTTGGCTCTTGTCCGCTCCAAGTTAAAGTATGGACAAGAAGTTTACTTTTCAGCGCCAAAGTATCTTTTAAAAAAGTTACAAAGTATTGACAGTAAAGCTATTAAATTAGGTTTAGGAGTTCCTGTACAAACAAATACATATAAGAGCTACAAAGCAGCGAATATCTTACCTTTATCAGAGCAAAGATGTCTAGAAGTAGCCAAATATGTGATTCGAAGCTTGTCAGTAAAAAATTCAGTTGCTGATGATATTTTTGTAAATTCGAATAAAGATTTTCCAAGTAGAGCCAAGGAAATTTCATATATTCAGCCAATAATGAATTATACCGCTGAACTTATGTCTAAGTGTAATGTAGATTTAACATCGATTCCAGAGTTCCCCACGGTTCCGATGATGCCTCCTTGGGAACACTTGAGTGGAAATTTTGATTATGAGTATACGGTCTCAAAGAAAAAAAAAATATTAACATTCTAGTGAACGATGTGAAAGAACACCTAGAAAATTCATATCCTAATCACCTTAAAATCTATACTGATGGTTCAGTTATGGACACAGCTGACAGCGGTTCTGGTTTCGTTATTCCAAGTCTGAATATAGGAAAACATTTTCATCTCGGAAAGGGATTTTCAATATTCACTGCAGAACTGTATGCTATACTGATGGCTTTATTTTGTGTATATAGTACTCCAATATCCTTTTTTAGTGTGCTGTTTTGTGTTGATTCCAAGTCTGTTTTGCAAGCACTGCAAACTTGGGATTGTAAGGCCAGAAAAGATTTGTTATATGAAATAAGGTACCTGATACACTGTATTATGTCTCAGGGTATAATCGTAGACTTCTGTTGGATTCCTTCACATTGTGGTCTCAGAGGGAATGAAATAGCAGATAATCTAGCTAAACGTGGTGCACAAAACTGTTCAGAATGTGTGCTAAATTTGCCATTACATCCTTCCAAGTGTGAAATACTATTCAACCTGGAACACTACGTTTACAAAACCTTTTTCTGTGAAAAATGCTACACACTGCCTAGCTGCTCACGCCATCTTGCTAAGATTATCACAAAATTAAGGCTGAACACATGGAAGACCAAATTTTCTCCTGAAGTTGTGTGTGTCTGTGGAAAATTCATCTCTGTGCACCACCTTCTATTAGATTGTCCAGTTTTAACTAAAATGTATAAGGCGAAAGGTATCAATCTTGACAAATATGAAAATGAGAGTCAAGTTCTGTCTGACTCATGCATAATTGAGTTTGCCGCCACTTTAGCCAGTTCTGATGTAGCTAGACTATTATGAAGGTCCTTAACTGATATGCTGTTTTCTTTTTCATAAGTGTATGCAGATGTATGTGTTGAAATGACTTAAGTGGTTGTTGTTGTTTTTTGTCCCCCCCCCCCCCCCCCCCCCCCCCCCTTTTTTTTTTTTTTTTTTTTTTTTTCCGTCTAATATCATCTGCCGGATGAAAAGACGTAAAATTAAACCACCACCACAAAAAGGAATCGGACATATACGTCGGAAATTACATACTTTCCTGGGTACTGGGATAAATTATTAAAGAAAAACTCCACACACACACAAATCTGACAAGATTATGAAATGATTCCAGATAGTCTTGTACTGAAGATGATGTACTGAACTGTGATCGACATAGGTTACTTTCTGTAACACATGACGTGGCATGGCAAGCACTGGTAAATTTAAAGAACGAAAATTGTCTGAATACATTTAATTTGCATATGACTGAACAATAGCCTAGCGTTTATAATTGGATTCAATGAAATATACATTTGGTTCGATCTTGTATTTTAGTATGTACTTGGCCAAAGAGTATTTCTGCCTGTGCAGTTTAGAAAAAAAGATTCAAATGCTACTAGCATTCCTCAATAAACTGAAATGTAGATTATAAGGAGCGAAATTTTACATATGACAATAATTTTGTTCGTGAAGACTTTGTTTCCAAGCGGCTTCTCTTGGGCAAACACCGACTGAATTGAAGATGTATGTTGATTCTGTACATTGTATTACAGTCATCATGGGGGTGGGGGGGGGGGGGAGGGCTTTGACTCATCTGACTGTCCAGTGTCTTGTCTTCAAGCTGTCCCAGAACCCTAGTTGCAATAAGCATTCTTCCTCAGACCCCTTTCACATCCCTGAATGCACGCACACTTACACGCTCACCACGCGCCTGCGCATGCACGTACGCACGTATGCTCGCTGGTTCGCACACATGCGCAAACACTCTCTTTTTCTCTGTCTCTGTCTCTGTCTCTCTCTCTCTCTCTCTCTCTCTCTCTCTCTCTCTCTTCACGTCTAAGCAGACGCGCGTGACGCCTCCTTGAAGGAGACTGGAAACAAACAGGTTAATTTTCAATAGATCGCCTGCTTCAGCCAGGGACATAACAAAGAAACCAACAAGCAAACAGAAACAACAACAACAACAATCTGAGTAGGCGAAAAATGTTCTCTTGGATAGGTGTCATGAAGCACAGCGAAGGAAAGACGGGAAAGTTTAGACGGCCACACGCCACGATTGCAAACCTGTACCAAAGCGTTCCGTGGCCCGTGGAAACGTTTGGAGGCGAATAACAGGCCCTTCAAACCGCGTTGAAACCACACTTTGGTTGTCCCAGAAACAACCCCACCAACCGGTTCACTGATTTCATTGAAGGATTTTTACCAGCGACGTGACTGACAATCTGTTGAACACGTGGATTGCTGTTCCGAACTGACGTCAGTTGTGACCCTATCTTCGCGCCAGCTGGGCTTTCCCAGTAGTCATGACCCATTGATTTGATCTGCTGGGAACCTCTTAGCATATACACCCTGACGCCCTGTGAGGAATCAACCTTTTTAATAAACAGTAATTTGGATAAAAATGTAGTTGTGCTTTCAAAACGTTAATAGGACTGTGATGTATGCATTCCTGGTGCATTACATGGGGAAAAGGATTGGAAGGAAGCGGCCAGAGGAATGGGGATCTCTCCCATTACTCTGAGCAAAGATAGTTCGCCCTCTCTCCGTAGGGCGTACAGTCTTTGCTCTGAGTGAGACGGGAGCGAGGTGGGTACGGAGCTCGGTGCAAGGGAGGTAAATCAGGAAGTACTCTCTCTGTCTCTACAACAGGGCTGATTTTTTCCCTCCCTTTTACTGCGAAAACGTGCATGAAGGACTCGAGCGTGTTTCATTACGGATGTTGTAGCTGGTGTTGTTGTTCACTGTTGTTCAGTTTTGTTGTCATTACAATATTTCTTCTTCTTCTTCTTCTTCTTCTTCTTCTCCGCGTCATATTCTTTTTCTTGTCTCCGTCTCTAAACTGAGCGTGGACTTGCATGGCAATGCTGTTTCGATTTCATTCGCCGTGTGCGTGTGTGTCAAAGTCAAAGTCAAAATTTTATTTTCAGATGGAACATTGAATAAGCAATAAATCTGCTTTTTTACATCATGTGTGTGTATGTGTGTGTGTGTGTGTGTGTGTGTGTGTGTGTGTGTGTGTGTGTGTGTGTGTGTGTGTTCGTGTGTGCGTGCGTGTGCGTGTGTTAGTGGATAATTAGATTAAATAGCTCATAAATGTGATGGGGAATCCTCCTAGTCACTGTCTGCCTAAGCATAAAAAAGTAAAACAATACTTCCACAAAAATGAATTCTCATTCTTTAGACTGTGTAAAGGATGTTCGCGAATCTTTTTTTAAGATAAACTAGACGCAAGGGGAAATGAAACATTCAGTTTCACACGCATTCACCCCCCCCCCCCCCCCCTCCACTCTCCTGCTCTCTACCCTCACCCCAGCCGCCCTGCCAATCTACCTTCCCTCCAAACCTCTCTCT
Organism: Conus ventricosus; assembly: GCA_018398815.1. Classification (NCBI taxonomy): domain Eukaryota; kingdom Metazoa; phylum Mollusca; class Gastropoda; order Neogastropoda; family Conidae; genus Conus; species Conus ventricosus. The sequence continues at coordinate 78,073,532 of CM031612.1, forward strand.
CTCTCTCTCTCTCTCTCTCTCTCTCTCTCTCTGCGTAGGTTTTGTATGCTGGCAAAAATGCTCTGTAACTGCTTAATAAAATGGAAAAGCCTTCGAAAAGTCGAACTCTTTTCTGGTTTGCAATTTACGTCCACGTATTACGGACTTACTGTGCTGTTTAACTTCATCGCTTCAGCAGATTTCTGATCATTAAATGGGGCTGCTGTCCCTCAAGAGAGCTCGTCGCAATAGTATGATGCCACTCTTTTTTTCTTGTACTTTTTGTCGCCCTGTCCTGCCGCGTATGTTTACCTGTGAAGGAAGATTTACCGACAGAGTTGTGTTAGGAACAACTCCCTCGTTGCTGTGAGTTCCCTTGAGCTGGCAAAGTACGTGTTGCACATTGGACGTAGGTTTGTAGTTGTAGTAGTCATGGTAGTAATGGAAATATTTTCGTGGTGTCGTCGCTGTTACATGAACATCTGGAATATCGCTGCTTATTTTGTGAATGATCATGTGGTTCCTTTTCTTCCACAGATGATGAGCGAGATAGAGCTGGCCAACCTCCGAGCCACCATGCGCCTCTCGCCGGACCCGGAAACCATCTCGGGCGACTCGTCCACGGCGCATGACCGCCTGCTGACCGGAAACCACGTCATGAACGGCAACGGGGCGCACTACCCCAACCTCCACCACCACCACGACAAACACCAGCAGAACCACCACCACCACCACCCGCACTCCTACGACCTGGAAGCTTCTCCGAGGCCTCGGCCCGGTTCCGGCGCGTCGGGCGGCGCGGTGTTCCGCCGGCGGCGGGCGCCGTGCTGGTGCGTGCTGCTCGTGCTGGTGGCCGTGGCTCTTCTGGCAGCCGGCGTCAGTCTGGGGGTTCTCTTCGGGTCATGAAGGCCGCTGAAGGGTCCAACACCCCTGACGCCGCCAACCCCGACGGCGACAACAACAACGACGCTTCCTCCTCCCAGCACCCCCGCCCCACCGTGCCCACCCAGGGTGGAGGTCCGGGTGGTGGAGGTGGTGGTGGGGTGCTGAGCGGGAACCGCCCGGAGAACGGCTCCAAGCTGTGGATCGACTCCCCGGGGGCCCCCACTTCCATCCGCACCCCTTCCAACCCGTCCGGGAGCGTGGTGGTGGGGGCGGGGGAGACCGGCGGCAGGAAGGAGGGGGGTCTGGGCGGAGGAGCGGGAGGAGGCGTGGCGGGAGCGGGAGGGTGGGGAGTGTCGGTGCGGAGGTTCAAGGCGTACTGGCACCCCGGAGACAGCCGGGTGATGGAGGTGTTGCTAAGCAACGGGACGAGGCTGCAGGCGGCGGGTCTGAAGAAGAACGACGGCACTTTCCACAGCCTGTACTCCCTGACCCTTACCAACGGACAAGGTGAGTTCTACACACTATACTCCCTGACCCTTACCAACGGACAAGGTGAGTTCTATACACTGTACTCTCCCTCACCCTTACCAACGGACAAGGTGAGTTCTATACACTGTACTCCCTCACCCTTACCAACGGACAAGGTGAGTTCTATACACTGTACTCCCTCACCCTTACCAACGGACAAGGTGAGTTCTATACACTGTACTCCCTCACCCTTACCAACGGACAAGGTGAGTTCTATACACTGTACTCCCTCACCCTTACCAACGGACAAGGTGAGTTCTATACACTGTACTCCATGACCCTCACCAACGGACAAGGTGAGTTCTATACACTGTACTCCCTCACCCTCACCAACGGACAAGGTGAGTTCAACACACTGTACTCCCTCACCCTTACCAACGGACAAGGTGAGTTCTATACACTGTACTCCCTCACCCTTACCAACGGACAAGGTGAGTTCTACACCGTGTGTTCTACCTTACCAACGGACAAGGTGAGTTCTACACCGTGTGTTCTACCCTAAACAACGGACAAGGTGAGTTCTACACAGTGTGTTCTACCCTTAACAATGGACAAGGTGAGTTCTACACTGTGTGTTCTACCCTTACCAATGGACAAGGTGAGTTCCACACTGTGTGTTCTACCCTTACCAATGGACAAGGTGAGTTCTACACTGTGTTCTACCCTTACCAATGACAAGGTGAGTTCTGTACGCTGTACTCGCTCACCCTTACCAACAGACGAGGTGAGTTCTACACCGTGTGTTCTACCCTTACCAATGACAAGGTGAGTTCTATACGCTGTACTCCCTCACCCTCACCAACAGACGAGGCAAGTTGCACGCTGTGTGCTTTGCACTTATCAGTGGACAAGGTGAGTTTTACTATATGTATTTCCTCACTCATAGCAGTGGACAAGATGAGATCTGCAGTCTGCATTTCCTCACCCTTACCAATGGACAAAGACAGTTTGTATTTTCTCACCGTTACCAATGGACAAAGACAGTTTGTATTTTCTCACCGTTGCAAATGGACAAAGACAGTTTCAGCGGCTGGCTTCTTTTTCTTTTTTAATAAAATAAACCAAACACTGTCAAGAATATTTTGCGACCCTAATGGTGCGTGTGAAGTTGAACATTGTCTGTCGTGAGCACACTTTTAGCAATGAATAAGCTTGCTGCTGCTCTGAAATAGAAGTTTTGGAAATAGTTGGTACACTGAGACAAACTGTTTGTAAATACTGAAAAGACTGAGAAAAAAATGCCATTCCAGCCAATAATATAGTTGGTACACTAAGACAAACTGTAAATGCTGAAAAGACTGAGAAAATAAAATGCCATTCCAGCCAATAATATAGTTGGTACACTAAGACAAACTGTTCGTAAATACTGAAAAGACTGAGGAAAATGCCATTCCAGCCAATAATATAGTTGGTACACTAAGACAAACTGTTTGTAGATACTGAAAAGACTGAGGAAAAAGCATTCCAGCCAACGACCCAAGCGAATCTGGCTTCCAAGCCAACTACTCCCCACAGAGGCAGGAGCAAGAGGTTTGTAGGTTCCTCAGCTTTTCATCTCACAAAACAGCTCCCGCTTTCTGTAAGATGAGAATCAGAACCCAAAAGGCTCCATCATGGACAGCTGAAAACAATGCCAGCTGGATCCTGTCGAGCAGGAACAAACGTGAACTTCAACAGGCTGGATTTTCCACCTTAGAAACGGTGTCCGTTAGCTCTATGGTAAGGCATCCCTTAAAAGATGACACATGTGACGACCAACCATCCAGGGGTGCTGTCTCAAATTCTGGCAGCGCCAAAATTTAAGATAAGGAAAACAGCAGCAAACAAACAGAAAGCTTAAAAGAAGAAGAAGAAGAAGAAGGAGGAGGAGGAGGCAGAAAAGCATTTAGGAGTCATGACTTGGATGCGGCTCGGTCCCTTCAGAGTGTAAGGAGTTCAGGACCAAAACACTTTTTGTGTCTGAAAGGGGTTTGGGGTGGTGGCTTTTTCTTAGAAGGCTTCTTGCTGTCAAGCTTTTCGTAGAGTTTCTTCTTGCGCGACCAATTAAAGTGAACAACTCACGTTTTATTGTACGTCTGTCACAACCTGCCACACGCACGCACATACGCACGCATGCACGCACGCACACACGCACGCACACACGCACGCGCACGCACACACACACACACACACACACACACACACACACACACACACAGAAAGAGAGGGGGGGGGGGGGGCGCATGAACGACGTTCTTGCGCATTGACCATCAGCTACAGCAGTGTGTTTGTCCCATCCCGAAGGTTCTCCCGACACGTCAGTGGCTGTTCGTGTGTTGTGTGTGTCATCTCTGTGTTTCGATGAATGAACCCAACACCTGTCTGACCCCCCCCCCCCCCCCCCCCACCCGTCTGTCCATCTGACCTGCAGGCAGAACTACCCGGGTGTGGTTCATGGGCGGCCGCAGCCTGGGCTCCGTGCTGCTCCCGGACGGCACAGCGGTCAACCTGGACTGGTCGGCCAACGATGCGGACATCGAGTGCAAGATCTTCCAGATTCCTCCGCCAAGGGGCGCGCCGGGGGGCGGTCCTGGAGGGGGGTCACCTGACGTACTGGCCTCCAGGCCCACCTCTCACCTGGCCACCCTGCAGCTCGGCGTGCACTCGTATCTGCTGCGGCAGGTGAGTGTCCGCGTGTGTGTGTCCGTGTGTGTGTGTGTGTGTGTCCGTGTGTGTGTGTCCGTGTGTGTGTGTGTCCGTGTGTGTGTGTGTGTGTGTGTGTGTGTGTGTGTGTGTGTGTCCGTGTGTGTGTGTGTGTGTGTGTGTGTGTGTGTGTGTGTGTGTGTGTGTGTGTGTCCGTGTGTGTGTGTGTGGGTATGTGTGTGTGTGTGTGTGTGTGTGTGTGTGTGTGTCTGTCTGTCTGTCTGTCTGTCTGTCTGTGATATTGTGTTTGCTTGTTATTTCTTTTGTTGTCGTGTGTGTGTGTGTTGTGCCCGTGCGCGCGCGCGCGTGTATGTGTGTGTGTGTGTGTGTGTGTGTGTGTGTGTGTGTGTGTGTGTGTGTGACGAAAAGGAACAGAGGGGGTAAGTTCACACAAACACGCACAAACACACTCATATATATCAACAACAAATTGCGTTCAGTCAGAACACCAACAACAACTTCATTAAACCAAAGATGAAAAAGAGGACCTCAACGTCTTTGATCAAGGGCAAATGCATCTTTTGACGTATTAGCGAGAGGGAAGGTGGGCGGATGAAGCGGGAGGTGTGGGTGGGGGCTTTTAATCTGCACTTGAAACATTTATATGAGTCTATTAATTCTTATTTAGCTGCTTTTCAAAATTCGTAAAATGATTTAGTAACCTGCCCAAGTTAAAAAGAGAAAAAAAAAACACTAAAATTAATAGGACCTCTAATAAACGTTGGATGAAAAAAGGGGGATAAGCCGGTCTTGCGGATGGGAGGTGGAGATGTTGTTGCATTGATGGTGTTTACCCAGGTATGCAGATCCACGGACCGTTTCCATGGGCGGTGCTGAGACAAACGGAAAGGAGAGGGGAACGATGCACACTGCACGGAGCGGCGTGTCCCCTCCCAGTTCCACTTCGCCTTGGTCCCCTTTCAAACAGCCTCACTTCCACACCTCGGCGCGATCAACCCCTTTTGGCTCAGTTTCCATTCGTTTCGACCCCATTTCGTAGTGGTTGTGGAATAACGGTGTCCCCCCCCCCCCCCCCAAGAAGACTTGTAAGCGCGAGCCTGCGCGTGCGTGCACACACACACACACACACACACACACACACACACACACACACACATTTTATGCAAATAATGCTTAATCAGTACCGAAACCTTGGTTGTAAGAAGCGCGCCATATCCTAGGTAGGGTTCTTCAGATAGAAGAAACTTTTAATGAAAGGAAGCAGAAATTTATCTCCCCTTGACTTTCTTATAAGCGCAGTCCACTGTGGCATTTGACCATTTCGAAGGGTGATGTGAACAAGAAACCGATCGGTCATCAGCACATCGACAGGAGTGTCTCTTAATGAGCTGTAAGCGGGTGAGGGAAGAGATCGACAGGAGTGTCTCCTAATGAGCTGTATGCAGGTGAGGGAAGAGATCGACAGGAGTGTCTCCTAATGAGCTGTATGCAGGTGAGGGAAGAGATCGACAGGAGTGTCTCCTAATGAGCTGTATGCAGGTGAGGGAAGAGATCGACAGGAGTGTCTCCTAATGAGCTGTATGCAGGTGAGGGAAGAGATTTCACGATTAGTTGCTTTCTCTCCTCCTGTGGAGGAGTGGGCCAATCCTGGAGGTACTGCAATACCAGGCCGACCCGTGGCGAAGGTGGAGCAAGCCCCCGACACTTCACCGAGGCTCAAAAATCAGTTTAATATCGAAGCCCCCGGACAGGGGGCATATGAGATATTAAGCTGATAAGAACAGATACCTTTTTTTTTCGTTTTTATAAAACATCTTTATTCAATTTTTACATATTAACAAAATCAAATGAAACCAAAAACATACATTTTATTCGAACAAAAGCAACAGACACCACAAGCACACGAATACTCTATGAAACAAGAATAAAAAGAAGGAATGCAATATACTATGAAAATAACAACAACACTTGCAAAGAGCACACCCAACCCACTCAAAACCATTTCAACATCAAAACAAATACAATACAAAATAAAATTTTAAAAAAAAATGAATAGTCAAATCATCACACCAAAACAGCCACTGACTCCTAACCATCATCACACACACACATACACACACACATACACACACACACCACACACACACACACACACCACACACACACACACACAACACACACAAGTGCATCACTACACTTTGACCTTAGCCAAAAGGCCGAGAAGCGATGCTCTTCCCCGAGTCTCTTGCCTGGCCTAAAGTCAGGACGCTGTGGAACCGGTTGCAACAGCCATTAAAAAGTCGACCCCCTTCATCCCTGAGCGGTGGGAACACTGCCAGTGCAAAGAACCGACCTGCTCAGCGTTTCTCATGCAAACCGGTCATAAGGTCAAAGCTCAGAAAAGAACAGCACAAGGCGGAAATGCCTTCCAAATGCAAAGGTGACGTCATGCCTACGTCAGTGCTTCCCCTCGGACCGTTCGCCTTCAGTTTGGTCTGACAGGAGCCCAGACAAGCACTGTAACTCTGCTTCGTTTATTATTTTTTTTATTATATTGGGTATTTATATAGCGCCTATCCTCGGTCACAGACCAAGCTCTAAGCGCTTTACAATAAACACACTACCTCACTCACTCAACGGGCTGCCTACCCAGGTAGAGCCGGCCGAAGAGCAGCCTACTGGCGCTCATTCAGTCGTTTCCCGTACCATTCAAATATCAGTAACTCATTTTCATTTATCTCATTTATTCCTCCAGTTTCTCACATAGGATGCATGCGATGTTTATACGTGTCCTCTATTTCCACCGGTACACGATGGCACACGATAACAGTATATCCCAAATGAAAGGATGTCATAAGCTGTCTAATTCATTTACTGACATGGACTTGGCTCAGTCTCTAACATGAATAAATTTAACATGTAATTAATAGCAAACCGCCAAGAAAACGCAGACAAACGAACGACAAGACAAAACATAACGGGTTTCGACCTCCCAGGTCCTCCTCAGGCAAGATACAAAACACGAAGGACAATGAAAATGAACCAGCAATCACTTCAGTGCAAGATGGGTGTTCAACGCCCTTCTTGCGCTGAAGTGAATGAAGAGAAGTGATTGCTCGTTCATGTTTGGTCTTCGTGACGGAGCCAGTGTGGGGGGCAGTCAGGGAGAGGGGAGGGGCAAGCTTGGTGGGTGGGTGGGTGGGAAGGTTGGAAGTCACGTGAAGAGAGACTAGCCTAGGGCGTGCTTGGTCACGCATCGCGCGCGTGTGAACCGGTGTTAGGCTAGCAAGTCCGGTGAGCACAGCTGTTAAGCATTTTATGCGCTTTTTGTGAACTTCAATCAGTTCATGATTTCGACAACATGTTTGTGACCGGTTACAACATTCTGAGTAGCACGCAATGGCGGTTTTGGTACTGAGCGATTGTTTAGGCAATGTCGTGTCTGAAGAAAAAGTTTTTATTATTAAATCAACACTGGAAGATCGGACGAAAGCTGCGCCGGAACTGAAAAAAAACTAAACAAAAAAAAAAAAAAAAAACAGCACTTACATTGAGACAAGTTTAGCAGGTGGCGTGTGTTTGTGTGTGTGTGCACGTGTGTTCTCGGTTTTTTGTGTGTTGTTTGTTGTTGTTTGCGCCTCTCTCTCTCTCTCCCTCTCTCCTCTCTCTCTCTCTCTCTCTCTCTCTCTCTCTCTCTCTCTCTCTGTGTCCAGGTGTTTGTGTGTGTGCGTGTGTTCATACCAGTCTACATCCCAATCCAGACCCCCCCCCCCCCCCCCCCCCCCTCAAACAAAAAGTTCATGCCATCTCCAAGGTCGTAATCCAGAGGTTCCACTATATTTCTGTATAATGCTTCACAGTCTCTCATCCTTTTCTTTTCTTTTTTTTTCCCTGCAGATCACCAGAACATTGGCCGAGGCCTCCGAAGCCGCGGACCAGCCGGACAAGAGCGAACCCTCCCCGTCCCCCATCCCGAAGTTCTGCACCCCGCGCCTGCCGGTCAAGGTCACCAAGTGCGGCGGCCAGTACCCCTACGACGGCGCCTTCGTGCAAGGGGAGATCGCTCTGCAGACGGGACCCTCCCTGGTGGTGGCTGCCCTCCCTTGGAAACGCCAGGACGACGAGGACGAGTGTTACCGCGACCTGAGCGCCGCCACCCCCAACTTCTTCATCCCGCTGCCGGGCCACATCGAGCGCGGCGCGGCGCGCGTCATGGCGGAGCGGTTCTGGCGCACGTCGGCGCGGTGGTGGCGCAAGGTGTGCGACGTGGTGGGCACCATGCTGGTGCTGGACCTCAAGCGGCACGAGGTGTGCGCCAACATGGCGGCCAGCTCGCAGACCCAGCTCTCGCGCAGCGACCTCTACAGCGTGGTCTACGACAGCTGCTCGGCCGTCCTGAACTCGCTCCACCTCGCCTGCCGCACCTTGCACGAGCTGACCACGCGAGCTGCCGCGGCCACCGCCAGTCGCGGGAGTGGAGGTGGTGGTGGTGGTGGTGGCGGTGGTGGGTGGTGGTAGCGCCAGACCAAGCCTGACCCATGACCTGTTGCATCGCGTGCTGGCCAACGCCACGTCGCTGCAGGAGCCTGCCACCATCCCCAAGCAGGAGGTGCACGTCAACACCCACGCCTTCTGCCCCTCCACGCAACCGCTGACGTCACACGAGACCTCCGTCACCCTCAAGTCGTCCCCGGGGAGCGTGACGTGGTCGCGGGACATCACGGCGGCCGACACGGTGCACGTGGACTGCACGGGCCACCCGGAGGTGACCTACTTCTACCTGGGCCACGCCGCGGCCGTCCACCCGCTGGAGATGGTCAAGCACCGCCTGAAGGTGTGCGCCGTGTGCGCCTTTGACACCACCCTCAGCGTGCACGTGCAGCGCGACCACATGTGCTGCAACGACACCTGCTCTCGCCAGTCCCGCTGCGAGGACAGCGTCAGCCAGGCGCGCGCGGGCTGGGGCTGCGGGAGAGCCACACGGTGCGCGAGCACGGCAGCGTCTACTGCCACGAGTTTCTCACCGCCGCCGACACGCCCACCCGCGCGCTGCACAACTCCTGCATGGGCACGTGCCAGTCCAACCTGGAGGTCCGCTTTCAGGTCAGGGAGGCGCAGGAGGGCGGGGCCATCGCCATGGGGGACGGGGGTCGGGTGTACTTTGATCAAGTGCTGACGTGTTTAGAGGGCTACCGCAGCACGTGCAAAAGCACTTTCGGGCACTGACGCGCGTCAGTGACGGTGGTGGGTTTATTTATCTCATTTGGGTCAATCTGACGTCTGCACAGTGAAGGTGGTTGGTTTATTTATCTCATTCGAGTCCATCTGATATTCAGACTGTGAAGGTGGTAGGTTTATTTATCTCATGTGGGTCAATCTGATATTCAGACAGTGGCAGTGGAAGGTTTATGTATCTCATTTGAGCCAATATGCTGTTCCACAGTGCTTAAAAGTAAAACGTCATCAGCAGCTCTGTCAGCCCTGGAATGAACTGAAACATCCATCAGTGATGTGACGTACGCAAGTTACAACCACGTGGAAAATGGGCCGTGATAATATATAGAATCCTGGTTTACGTTGGTAGGGGATACATAAAGATCCCAAATTACACATATGAGACAAACAGTCACGTCAAGGACAGCGATTAGTCAACTCATTAAAGCCGCTTCTGTGTTAAAAAGGCTGAAGAATTAAAATGTTAAACTAGATGAGATTTCTCTTCTGACTTCGACATGAGAGACGTCAAATTCATTTCATTGTCATCGGAGACAGTGAGCGGATATTTCCGAGTGTTACGAACACTGAGGGATCCACGTCTGAAATTACGCTTCATGCCTATTGTAAAAAAGGTGTTAGAGCTGCTGAGTTTCTAGAGGTCAGTCTTGACCCTAGGACACCAATAGTTTTGTTTTTATCGAGACAGTGAAGATTTTATCTGCTGAACTTTTATGAAAACTTCAGATACTAAAATGATTGAAGAGTGTAGTCCTTGGCATTGACCGCTCCTTTCATTTCTAAAGGTGTGAGTAAACTCCTGACACTGACAGGACTGAAAAGTGTTCTCCTTGATGTTTAACACCCCTGCAACTCTGGAGGTGTGAGGAACTCCTGACGGTGAGGACTGTCAGCTCCTGGAGGTGTGAGGAAACTCCTGATGGTGAAGATTGTCAGCTCCTGGAGGTGTGAGGAAACTCCTGACGGTGAAGACTGTCAGCTCCTGGAGGTGTGAGGAACTCCTGACGGTGAAGACTGTCAGCTCCTGGAGGTGTGAGGAACTCCTGACGGTGAGGACTGTCAGCTCCTGGAGGTGTGAGGAACTCCTGACGGTGAAGATTGTCAGCTCCTGGAGGTGTGAGGAACTCCTGACGGTGAAGACTGTCAGCTCCTGGAGGTGTGAGGAACTCCTGACGGTGAGGACTGTCAGCTCCTGGAGGTGTGAGAAACTCCTGACGGGGAGGACTGTCAGCTCCTGGAGGTGTGAGGAACTCCTGACGGTGAGGACTGTCAGCTCCTGGAGGTGTGAGGAACTCCTGACGGGGAGGACTGTCAGCTCCTGGAGGTGTGAGGAACTCCTGACGGTGAAGATTGTCAGCTCCTGGAGGTTTGAGG
>CM031612.1:78089175-78094917 GCA_018398815.1 Conus ventricosus
AGATTATAAGCTTGCTGAAGGCTCATTTTAAGAAGCAGTTATTTCATTTTTTCCCCATCCACCCACTTGAGCACATACTGTTAGTTAGGCAGTATGCCACTGCAGATATGAATGCTTATCTCCCCTATTTCTTCAATCAAAGACATAAGAGCAAGCTTTGTTTATAATTCAATATTTCTTGCAGTCATTGCAACACCAAGCTGCTCTGTAAGTTGCTGGAACGGTGCGGTACTTATCCTTGGAATTTATTAGTTTGTTATATATATATATATATATATATATATATATATATATATATATATATATATATATATATATATATGTGTGTGTGTGTGTGTGTGTGTGTGTGTGTGTGTGTGCGCGCGCGCGCGCGCCCGCATGTGTATGTGTGTGTGTGTGTGTGGATGTATGTGTGTATGTGTGTGTCCTTGAAGACAAAACGGAAGGTGCCAGGCGCTGCTCGTTATTTATTACCAACAATGTTCTAAAAATGCACCACACCTCTAAGTCACGAGATTTAACGATCTTACCAATTTAATGATCTGATGGCATCTGGAGCATATTGTAGACAACAACGTGATCACAGGATCTACTGTATGGAGTTGGGTCCGATCACCATGTCGTCATATAGGCCCTACTGATTGTGTTCTCTGATATATCATCATTTTCGTCGAGACCGACGTGTACAGACGGTATTCCTTGCAGCTGAGAACATAATGTGTAAGAGTATCAAATCGAAGTCTTGCCGCTTTGTGAGTGTTGTTACGTTTTCCTTTCTTTATGTTTTCGCCAACCCATACGTTTTGCGCCACTTTGCAATAAATACGGTTGCGTCTTCATGTACGGGGAAAAAACAGGGGCTCTAAATGGCTTAAACGTTGATCTCGGCTTGGTCATGGCTGCAGAATACGTTAACTTATTGGGCAAATGTTTGTCCGCTGGCGACATTGGCCTGAAGCGATGCGTAAAATTCATTTCGTGACGAGTTGGCTTCCTGTCTTGCCACGCAAATACTGTGCGTAACGATTGTGTTTTATCTCGTCGTTTTCTTCCCCTTGGATTATTTTTCATCTCAGATTGATTAATGATTGTATGTCTTGGATTCCACGGCATGAAATGTGTTGTATCCTTGAAAGAGATTATTATGATGATTATGTAGTGATAGGTTTTGTTGCTGTTGTTGTGGTGGTTTATGGTTTCATATTATGTGTCTTGTCTGTATTCAAGCAGAGGGGAGGGAGGTGGGTGGATAAGGTCCGTTGATCTTTTAACAGACACCAGATGAAAAGATTAATTTTTGCTCCCATCCCCCCTCCATCTCTCTCTCTCTCTCTCTCTCTCTCCTTCTCTCTCTCTCTCTCTCTCCCTCCCTCTCTCTCTCTCTCTCTCTCTCTCTCTCTCTCTCTCTCTCTCTCTCTCTCTCTCTCTATTAAATTGCTATTAAATTCACATGAAGGCATTTGATGATTTTCTAAAAATTTTCTTAGGTTTTTTTTCTCCAATTGTTTTCCATCCCAATCTTCCTCGAACCCCTCATTTTCTCTCCTACCAAGCCTCGTCCGTCTATCAACACCCCCCCCCCCCCCCCCCCGCCCCTCCACTCCTCCCACCCCCACCCCCCACCCTACTCCGTACCCCTGCCGCCTTCTTCTTTCTCATATGTGTCTCTTCCAGTATCCCTGTTTTGTGCAATACACACACGCACGCACGCACGCACGCACGCACGCACGCACGCACGCACGCACGCACACACACACACACACACACACACATCACACACTCACTCACACCCCTGTCTCGCCATTTATTTGTATGTTTGGCTCATTTTCTGTAGGAAGATACCCATATGTTAAAAGCCCTCTGCCTGTCACACTGTCTGTGCAATTTTAAGAATGCGGGTTCTATGTTCAGATATGTGTTGTTAATATCATGAAAAGTGTACAGGTGTAAGTGTGTGTGCGTGTGTGTGTAAGTGTGTGTGTGTGTGTGTGTGTGTGTGCGCGCGCGCGTGCGTGCGTGCTTGAATGTTTACATGCGTGCTTGTGTGCGTGCTTGCGTGTGTGTATGTGTCTGTGTGTGCGTGCGTGCGTATGTGTATATATGTGTGTGTGTGTGTGTGTGTGTGTGTGTGTGTGTGTGTGTGTGTGTGTGCGTGTGTGTCTGTGTATGTATGTGTGCGCGCGCGCGTGGATGCATGCATGTGTGTGATGGAGGGAGAAAGAAGCAAGTTGTTTATTGTAATAGAAACAAATGTCCCATAGACTTGAACTGTAAACGTTTCAGAAAATTGGTACTTCCCGTGTGGTTGATTTGGAACTCTGTGTACGACTTGTTTGTAGTGTTGGAGAAATGAAAATAAAACTATCTATCTCAGTTGAAATGTATATATGTGGATCTTGTCATCTGTATTGGGATATTCATATTCTCTCTCTCTCTCTCTCTCTCTCTCTCTCTCTCTCTCTCTCTCTCTCTCTCTCTCTCTCTCTCGTTCGCTCGCTCGCTCGCTTCCCTTGTTTGGCTTCCTTTCGGCGGCAAGTAAGAATTTCCGTTGTTTTGAACACAAGTCTGTCAGTATGCCTTTTGACAGTCTCTTCTCTCAACTGAACAAAGTATACTGAAGCTGGTGCAGGAGAACATGACACTAACCTCGATCAAAACTGGCGAGTTGCCAGTTCCGCCAGCATGAGAACTCTTCAGCGCGCGAGTCGAGAAACCCAATTTTGAAACGGGCAGTTCTACCCGGTGTAGCAGGCCAGATTCTACCCCGTCCACAGTTGGTAAGTGGCCTAGTCCAGATATGCTCCCGTATAAACTGGCCTGTGCCAGAATACACCCTGTATATAAATCATCCTAGACTGCTTTATACCCGGGTATAGTTTGTCCTAGGCCACTTTATTTCCCCTGGGATATCTTATAGCCCCCCCCCCCCCCCCCTCCCTTTTTCCCCCTGACATACATTGGTATTTGAAGGCTGTGAATATTGCCAAGAAATACAACTTTAGAAATTAATCTAGGTATACTGCAAGGGTTTTTTTTTTAACGTAAATTTACATGAAACTTTATTCAAAAATGGAAGAGTTCAAAGCAGTCAGCGCGCTTTGTTGTTTGGATGAAATTATTGTCTGATCATAATTGCGAAATTCAGTTTTGAAATAAAATAAAAATGGACATGGAGCACCAGCTGTGACTGATGTGCTTGAGAGTGAAGAATGTGCTCCTAGAGGCTTCAAATTGCTCTGATGTATTGTGACTGCTTTTTGAAGAAGATATGCTTTAAATGTTATAGGTAGTGTGCAAATGAAAGGGGACAAAAGGAAGGAAAGAAGAAATACAGGAAAGAAACAGAGGGTATGGAGGAAAGAGGTTCCTAGTAAAAAGTAAAAGAGAAGGGAAAGAAATAAAGGAACGGAAAAATACATTTACATTTATGAGCGCGTGTAAACACACGCACGCATGCACGCATGCGCGCGCGCAAACACACACACACACACACACACACACACACACACACACACACACACACACACACACACTGAAGGAAATGATGGTTCATCAGTAGCATTTTACAGGCAATTTTGGACAAAATTAGAAAACTCTTTGATTAAAGCAAAAACTGAAAGTTGAGAAGATGAAACGGTCTCATTCTCGATCCAAAAGGGTACAATAATCTTACTTTATGAAGGGGGAAAATGACAAAAGTGACTACTTACAGACCAATGTCCTTGAGTAATCTAGATTTCAAAATCATAGTATAGGCACTAGCAAGTACACTCTGGTGATTAAAAAAAAAATCTGCTGTAAATGAAGACTAAGCCGGTTTTATTAGAAATGGTGATATTGCCACCTGCTTGAGGCTGCTTGATGACATCACACACCACTTGAACAAAGCTAATGATTCAGGGCAATAATTGCTTCAGAATTTCCTGAGTTATTCATACATATTAAAGCGTGACGCCGTAGTATATTGCCAAATATCCATGTTGATGCAAAACACAAAAAAAGCTGTGCTTATAAAATGAGAGATAAATTTCCAATTGTTTTCCAACTGAAAGAGCTCCATCAAGATTGACCACTCAGCTGCTAACTTTTGTGTGTGTGTGTGTGTGTGTGTGTGTGTGTGTAATAGCAGTTGAGCTACTTGCAATGAAAAGAAAGCAAAACCCGAACATCAAAGGAATTGAAATCAAATAAGACGTCATTGTATTGTGTGTGTTTCCTCTCTTCCGTGCTTCCCCCTGAGCTGTAGAAAGTCAGAATGTGTTTGTGGAGCACGTCATTCAGTCTCAAATCTTGCAACAGCAGACTAGTGAAGCCTTGACCGGATTTTGTATGAATGATATAGTGACTCTGCAAGAGTGAAATTCATGCGGTGAATTTTTAGTTGACTGTGAACACTGTTCTCATGGACACTACAGACGGTGAAACAGGACTCGCACTCAAGCAGGGAGACGGTGAGCGAATGCGGAACGCGTACTTGCAATACGAATGTGCCATACACACCGGTTGGGTGAGCGAAATTTACACAGAAAATATGTTTCGGCCAAGAGGGGTATATCAAGACAAACACTGGTTTTAACCTCGTGGTTTAAAATCGCCTTGGTTACCTTGTACCCTGGGTACTATCTAGCCAAGGGGTAGTGTTCGGCCTTTTTACACGGTAAGGCGTGAGTGGAGCACTAGCGATATTATGATCAGCAGAATTCCTGTACCTTTGATTTTTCAGAGCTGTGCAGGAGAATCGGATTTGGCGTGTGTGTGTGTGTGTGTGCGCGAAAAAATGGCGACTTTTTCCCGCCAGGAACAAAGCCATTTTAAAGATAACATGACAAGATGAGGCATTGATACAACATCGAGAGAGAGAGAATACCGTTCTGTTTTCAAATGATGTTTTAAATGAGTGAAAGTGTACATGCTCTCTCACAACACACACACCCCACACACACACACCACACACACACACACACGCACATACGCACGCACACGACGAAAGGACAATCAGCTATTTTGTTAATGCAAAACACATTGGTGTGTGTGTGTGGGGGGGGGGGGGGGGGGGGGGGGGGGGGGGGGGGGGGGGGGGGGGGGGGGGGGGGGGGGGGGGCACGAATAAATGTGTCACAAATCAAATACTGACTATTTAACCATCACTTTCACACAAATCACATGTACACAAAATAATCAACGCACCAGGCTCGATTTATCACACATATGCAAAATACTCCACAACTCACACGTAAAGATAAGTCAATTCCAAGTGTTGTGGATTAGGATATTTTAACGCCTGGAAGTATGATATATCATTTGTAATTTTAAATTTCTTGCCAGTAATTTAGCACTACGACTGCAACAGCAGGGACACACACACACATACACACACACACACACACACACACACACACACACACACACACACACACACACTTCAGAACATTATCAATAAAACAAATAAATAGCTAAAAAAATGAAAATAAATGAATAGAGAAACAGACATCACAAATGGCCATCTGCAATTAGAATATAAACAATTGAACTACAGATAAAGACGAGGGGAAAAGGTGAAGGAAGGAGCAAGTCACACACACTCTTTCTCTCTCTCTCTCTCTCTCTCTCTCTCATCTCTCTCTCTCTCTCAACACACACACACACACACACACAACACAATATATTAATTGACAAACACGCGCGCGTCTGAGACCAGACGCCAATACCACGCGCACGCACATATGAACGACTCTGTGGGAA
>CM031612.1:78100017-78112517 GCA_018398815.1 Conus ventricosus
AGCTAAGTAGCTAGAGAGATAGGGAACAGAAGACGATAAAAGTCGTAGATAAATAAACAAAAACAGTTTGACAGACAGTGGACAGATAAAAGATAACAGAGAATAAGAGAGAGAGAGGGGAGAAGAGAGAGAGAGAGGGGAAAAAGAAGAGAGAGAGAGAGAGAGAGAGAGGAGAGGGGGGGAGAGAAGAGAGAGAGAGAGAAGAGAGAGAGAGAGAGAGAACCGAATTTTTTTCACTGATGTTTTATTTTCAGTACCTAAGAGGTCTTTTGACTGGGGGAGGGGGGGGAACGGGTTAACATTTACCCCTTTCCCTTTTAATTTTCCCAAAAAAAAGACGCATTTATTCCCATGTGCTCAAACAAAGATTAACAAAACACATAAAAAACGTAACACTCCAAAGAGAGAGAGAGAGGGGGGGGGGGAGAGAGAGAGAGAGAGAGAAAAAGGGGAAGAGAGGAGAGAGAAGGGGGAGAGAGAGAGAGAGGAGGGGAAGATTAAATGACAGACCCACAATAAAGGACGATTGGATAGATAGAAGGGACATAGCCCCTAACACATGTGCGTGCGTGTTATTGGCGTGTTGTGTGTGGTTGTGTGTGTGTGGTGTGTGGGTGTGTGTTTGTGGTGTGTGTGTGTGTTTTGTGTTCTGTGGTTTTGTGTGTGTGTGTGTGTGTGTGTGTGTGGTGCGCGCGCGCTCCCGGCGTGCGGGTGGTGCTTTCATGTGTGGTGCGTGGTGGGTGTGTGGTGCGTGCGGGTGAATGCGCGGGGGGGGGGGGGGGGGGGGTGAGTGTTTGGGGGTGGTTGGGCTGTGTTTCTGTGCGTGTTTGTGTGCAAAAAGCCAAAATTTAAAAAAAAAAAAGAGAAGAGAGGGAAGGGGAGGAGAGGAGAGAAGAGAGAGAGAGAGAGAGAGAAAAGAAAAAAAGAGAGAGAGAACAATGAAGTAGACTTTTAGGAGAAGAGGTTGAAAAGAAGAGGTATGGGTAGGGGGAAGGGGGAGGGAAGGAAAGGAAAAAGGCCCAATGCATTCTTAAAAAAAGCATAGGGTTTTACAGCAGTCAAGCGAACCCAAACACTTATTTAGAAAGGAAAAAAAACGACGAACCGCATGAACGTCCCCCCCCCCCCCCCCCCCCCCCCCCCCCCCCCCCCCCCCCCCCCCCCCCCCCCCCCCCCCCCCCCCCCCCCCCCCCCCCCCCCCCCCCCCCCCCCCCCCCCCCCCCCCCCCCCCCCCCCCCCTCCCCCCCCCCCCCCCCTCCACCCCCCCCCCCCCCCCCCCCCCCCCCCCCCCCCCCCCCCCCCCCCCCCCCCCCAACCCCCCCCCCCCCCCCCCCCCCCCCCCCCACCCCCCCCCCCCCCCCCCCCCCCCCCCCCCCCCCACCCCCCCCCCCCCCCCACCCCCCCCGCACCCCCCACCCCCCCCCCCCCCCCCCCCCACCCCCCTCCCTCCCTTTTTCCCCCCCCCCCCCTTTCCCCCTCTTTCGTCTCCTTTTTTTCCCTGTTGTTGCGCATTCCGTTTAAAAAAAAAAAAAAAAAAAAAAAAAAACCCCCCCCCCCCCCCCCCCCCCCCCCCCCCCCCCCCCCCGTGGTAGGCTTTTAGGGGAAAAGGTTAAAAAAAAAGGTAGTGGGTAGGGGGGGGGAGGGAGAGGAAGAGGAAAAAGCAGGCCAATGCATTCTTAACAAAAGCATAGGTGTTTACAGCAGTCAACGCTGCAACCAAGCACTTATTTAGATAGGAAAAAGCGACGAACCAGCATTGAGACGTCCCTCTCTCTCTCCCTCTCTCTCTCTCTCTCTCTCCCTTCCTCTCTTTCTTCCTCCCTCCCTCCCTCCATCACTCTCTCTCTCTCACTCTCCTTCCTTTCCTCCCTCCCTTCCCCGCTCGCTTTCTCTCCCCTCTCTCTCTCTCTCTCTCTCTCTCTCTCTCTTCTCTCTTCTCTCTCTCTCTCTCTCTCTCTTTTCTCTCTCTCTGTGTTTGTCTCTCCGTTCGTCTGTCTCTCTGTCTGTCTGTGTCTCCTGTCTGTCCCTCTCTGTCTCTGTCTCTCTCCCTCACTTACAAACACACATTCATACACACACACACCCCACACACACACACACACACACCCCACAACCACACACACACACACACACCAACACACACGCTCACCTCACACACACACACCACACACACACACACACACACACACACACACACAACACACACACGCACACCACACACGCACAACACAAAGCACGCACGCACGCACGCACGCACGCACACGCACACACACACACACACACACACAACACAACAACACACACACACACACCACACACCCGCGCGTGCGCTCAGAAATATACACACACGCACACAAACACACTTAGTCACCCACTCAAGTTTCAGTAAACATACCAAATATTTTGTCACTGTTGTTGGCATTTGTTATATGCCATGTAAACACACACACACACACACACACACACACACACACACACACACACACACACACACACACCACACACACACAGCTCACACACACACACACACACACACACACACACACAACCACCACACACACACACACACACACACACACACACGCACGCACGCACGCACGCACGCACGCACGCGCACGCACGCACGCACACACACACACCACACACCCCACACACACACACACACACACAACACCACACACACACACACACACACACACACACCCGCGCGTGCGCTCAGAAATATACACACACGCACACAAACACACTTAGTCACCCACTCAAGTTTCAGTAAACATACCAAAATATTTTGTCATTGTTGTTGCGCATTTGTTATATGCCCCTGTAAACACCCCACACACACACACACACCAAAACACACACCAACACCACACACAAAACAACACACAACACACCCCGCGCGCGCGCTCGCTACTCACTTGCTCAAGTCTCAGTAAACATTCAGAAACATTGCGGTATTGTTCAAGAATGGAAGAGATGCTGTCGGAAAAGTTCTCAACACGAGAATTATCATGAAAGGGATAACTGGAGTAAGTTCCATGGAGAGAGAGGAGAGAGAGAGAGAGAGAGGGGAGAGAGGAGAGAGGAGAGAGAGGAGAGAGAGAGAGAGAGGAGGGAGAGGGGAGGGAGGGAGAGGAGAGAGAGAGAGAGAAAAAGAGAGAGAGGAGAAGAGAGGAGAGAGAGGAGAGAGAGAGAGAGAAGAGAGAGAGAGAGAGAGAGAGAGAGAGAGAGAGAGAGAGAGAGAGAGAGAGAGATGGAGAGTGAGAGAGAGAGAGAGAACTGACCAAGGCAGCTTTTGCAGACGACAGAAGTGAGAACAGACCTATAATGTAGAAGAAATCAACATGGACGTATACTCCTTAAAACAGTAATGATGTTGATTTAAAAAAAAGCTTGTAACCTAAAAGAACAGTGCCATGACCTTGTAACCGAAAAGATCAATGCCAAGACCTTGTAACCGAAAAGATCAATGCCTAGACCTTGTAACCGAAAAGATCAATGCCTAGACCTTGTAACCTAAAAGATCAATGCCTAGACCGTGTAACCGAAAACATCAATGCCAAGAGCTTGAAACCGAAAACATCAATGCCAAGACCTTGTAACCGAAAACATCAATGCCAAGACCTTGTAACCGAAAACATCAATGCCAAGACCTTGTAACCCAAAGATCAATGCCTAGACCTTGTAACCCAAAAGATCAATGCAAGAGCTTGTAACCGAAAAGATCAATGCTAGACCTTGTAACCGAAAACATCATGTCAAGACCTTGTAACCGAAAAGATCAATGCCTAGACCTTGTAACCGAAACATCAAGATAGACGTAAGGAGAGAGAACAAATGACCAAGGCGCTTTTGCAGACGAAAGACAGTGAGACCAGACTATAATGTAGAAGAAATCAACATGGCTGTATACTCAAAACAGTAATGAATTGTTCGATTAAAAAAAGAAGCTTGTAACCAAAAGATACAGTGCCAAGACCTTGTAACCGAAAAGATCAATGCCAAGACCTTGTAACCGAAAAGATCAATGCCTAGACCTTGTAACCGAAAAGATCAATGCCTAGACCTTGTAACCTAAAAGATCAATGCCTAGACGTGTAACCGAAAACATCAATGCCAAGAGCTTGAAACCGAAAACATCAATGCCAAGACCTTGTAACCGAAAACATCAATGCCAAGACCTTGTAACCGAAAACATCAATGCCAAGACCTTGTAACCGAAAAGATCAATGCCTAGACCTTGTAACCGAAAAGATCAATGCCAAGAGCTTGTAACCGAAAAGATCAATGCCTAGACCTTGTAACCGAAAACATCAATGTCAAGACCTTGTAACCGAAAAGATCAATGCCTAGACCTTGTAACCGAAAACATCAATGTCAAGACCTTGTAACCGAAAAGATCAATGCCAAGACCTTGTAACCGAAAAGATCAATGCCAAGACCTTGTAACCGAAAAGATCAATGCCATGAGCTTGTAACCGAAAAGATCAATGCCAAGACCTTGTAACCGAAAAGATCAATGCCATGAGCTTGTAACCGAAAAGATCAATGCCAAGACCTTGTAACCGAAAAGATCAATGCCTAGACCTTGTAACCGAAAAACATCAATACCTAGACCTTGTAACCGAAAAGATCAATGCCATGAGCTTGTAACCAAAAAGATCAATGCCTAGACCTTGTAACCGAAAAGATCAATGCCTAGAGCTTGTAACCGAAAAGATCAATGCCGAGGATAAAGATAAGTATACAGAACGTAAGCCAAATCTACGTTCAAAGGTGGTGCTTCAGGATAATAATTATCTTTATCTTAATCATTGTTTTCGTTCATCGACCGAAGATCGCACGGCTGACAAATGTCTTCAGGAAGTCCTAACCAGACCAGTCCCTCAACCAGGACTTCTTCGACTTCAGTTGATCTGGTATGTCCATCCTCTACCACACGTGTAACATGATGTTCTGGACAGAGAGTCGCAACACGAGACATGTCCACCCATACGAAGCAAGCTCACGACGGCTGACAATTGTGAAGAATTATGATTTTCCAGCGTATGAACTGATCCGTCTGAAGGGTTTATTCCCGAACGGTCAGAATTTCATTCAAAATCTGAGATCAGACGACTTGCAAAAGAGCGTCCACAGGTGGTTTACGATCGAAGTTTATGGGAGGAGTGGAGCGAAGAAGAGTTTTATTCCTTACAAAGGACCTTGACAGGGTTGATGAATCTATGATTCGGAAAAGCTAAGGATTTTTATCGGGAAAACGTCCGGTACTCTTTAACAGGTTGTAAATGCAATTAGGGGGGTTCAAGGTCTCAATCGAAGGAAGAAACTGCATTCTGCAAGACGACTCCCCTTGCAACACCCTGCAACAATTCACAGCAAGAGTCGCTCTGATATTTCATAAGGAAAACGCCTTAGTTACTACCTTACTTACTCTATTTAAAGGTCCACTCACTTTCATTGAATTTTAACTTCAGTTACATATAAAAGCGCAAAATTGTTATTTTTTTAAACATCATAAAAATTGAAAACGGAGAAAGAAGATAGAGATATGTCAGAAGAGTAAAAGAAAATTCGTCTAGACGAACGAAGAGTAAACTTGCGAAGTGTATGAGGGACAAAGAGAGAAGAAAAACTTCATTCTAACGAACAGCAGATAAGCAGAGCAAGAGATCAACGATTCAAACAGTTTGGAGACAAGAGAGCAGAGAGGACGAAATTGCGAGAGAAGTAGCATGAGATGATGAAGGAGAGAGAGAGAGAGAGAGAGAGAGAGAGAGGAGAGGAGAGAGAGAGAGAGAGAGGAGAGAGAGGAGAGAGAGAGAGAGTTACAAGAACAGAGCAGTAGGACTAATAAAATAACTAGCTAACCTAAATATTGAAAGGTTGAAAAGAATATACTGATCCCAAAAGAACAACATTAGACAGGCAAAATACATTCTACGACTTCCGGAGGCAGGAAAGTTTTCATTGAAGCACAATAATTACCAGTATATGCTCCATTGTCAGTTCTTCTTGGAAGAGGGTTGCCGTGACTTCCATCAGGCGTTGTCAAATTCATTGTCCAGATGACCAACCTCAAACATTTTGTGCAAACACTTCCCAGCTTTCTTGAAGTCGAAGGAGTTGGGGGGAGAAAGACAGTGTCGAAGGTGTTGATCTGGGTCTGAATCTTTCCTATTTTAAAGCGAGGGAATTTTTCTCTCTCTTTTCGCAGGTTCCTTATGATTCTAACGTTCAAAAGTGTCCTTGCTATGAACGAGACGGTATTTTCTGCATTCCTATCACGACTAACAATGTCTTGTTTTGGCGTGCCTTGCCCCGCAAGCCCAAATGATTCCTTAAAAGTAAAAGTAACAATAACAATAATGATGATAACGATATAAGTAACAGCGGCAGCCCGCAGCAGCACAGCAGCAGCAGCAGCAGCAGTAGCAGCAGCAGGCGCAACAACAACAGCAACAACAACAACAACAACAACCATAACAATACATGATGATGATGATGATGATGATGATAAAACTTGTAGTAATAGTAACCGTCACCATCATCATCACCATCATCATTTTCCTCCTCCTCCTCCTTCTCATCATTAGTATTACTATCATCATCATCATCATCATTATTATTACTATTATTATTGTCATCATTATTATTATTGTTATTGTTGTGTTGCTGTTGTTGTTGTTGTTGTTGTTGTTGACGTTGTTGTTGTTATCATTATTATCACACCATAACAGCAACAGCAACAACAAAAATAACGATCATCATCGTCATCCTCATTATCACCTCATCATAGAGCAGCACCCACACTGACACGTTGCCAACCTCCACAGTGAAGTGTGAAGGTGCAGTCAGCTGCCCCAATTTCCCCGTGCAGCATCAAGTACAGAGCTGCATGTCCTACACACACACACACACACACACACAAACACACACACACACACACACCACACACACACACACACACTCACACACACACACACACGCGGCACGCACGCGCGCACGCACGCACGCACGCACGCGCACACGCACGCACGCACACGCACGCACACGCACACACAGACACAGACACACACACACACACACACACACACACACACACACACACACACACACACACACACACACACCAACCACACACACACACACACACACACACACACACACACACACAACACACACACACACACACGGTTCCTACCGACGTGTAGCCATTAAATCTCTATGGGGGGCCAGGCAGGCAAGGCAAGGGCGTAGTTCGATCTGTGTAAACACACTGCCAACACAGTGTCAGCCTCTGTCAAGCAGGCTGCCACTGAGGGCAGCAACACCCTGTCTGTACTGGGCCTGGAATGAATGGTAAAGTGGCCCCCTCCACCACCACCCCCCACCCCCTCCCCCACGCCCCCACACTCCCACGCGGCTCATTCCGCCTCCGTGCCGTCATACACAGCCACACCCAGCCAGCTTACTTGTCGCCGCGCCCCTAGCAGTCTTTGTGGGGAGCTATCCATGTTATAAGGTCGTCACGTCACACGGGGCCGTTCTTATGAAGCTCAGGGGATTGCTTGTGTTGGCTGGCGCTGCTGTGGAACCGTTCGTGTGTGGAAACGTCAGTTAAAATGGTCTAGCAGAGCAGAGCAGAGTAGAGTAGTGTAGAGGAGAGGAGAGTAGAGGAGAGGTAGAGTAGAGTAGAGTAGAGTAGAGTAGAGTAGAGTAGAGTAGAGTAGAGTAGAGTAGAGAGAGCAGAGCAGAGCAGAGTAGATAGAGCAGAGCAAAGCAGAATAGAGCAGAGTAGAGCAGAGCAGAGTAGAGTAGAGCAGAGCAGAGTAGATAGAGCAGAGCAAAGCAGAGCAGAGCAAAGCAGAATAGAGCAGAGCAGAGCAAAGCAGAGCAGAGTAGAGCAGAGCAGAGCAGAGCAGAGCAGAGAATAACATGCATAGGACAGTATAGCATAGCATATTGTCGTTGAGTACAGTACAGCACAGCACAGTATAGGACAGTATTATATTGTAGAGTCATCTGTACTGTGTAGTGTGGTGTAGTGTAGTATAGCGTAGTGTAATGTAGTGTGGCATGGCGCATCGTGGTGCAGTGTAGTGGAGTGCTCTACAATGTTGTATCAAGAACAACAGTGTACTGCTCTGTGCTTCACTGTAGTACAGTGTCGTGTAGCATGATGTTGGGCTGGGTTGTGTACAGTGCGTATAGTCTATCTTTACGATAATGTACAATGCGCTCGCGAGTCAAACTTCTGTTAGATTTGATATGATCGTGTGTGTGTGTGTGTGTTGTGTGTGTGTGTGTGTGTGTGTGTGTGTGTGTGTGTGTGTGTGTGTGTGTGTGTGTGTGTGTGTGTGTGTGTAGTGTGTGTGTGTATGTGGTGTGTGTACGCGCGTGTGTGTATGTGTGTGTGCGTGTGTGTGTGTGTGTGTGTGTGTGTGTGTGTGTGTGTGTGTGTGTGTGTGTGTGTGTGTGTGCGTGTGTGTGTGTGTGTGTGGTGTGTGTGTGTGTGTGTGTGTGTGTGTGTGTGTGCGTGTGGTTGTGGGGTAGTGTGTGTGATGTGATGGGGTGTGTGTGTGTGTGTATGGGTGTGTGGTGTGTGTGTGTGTGTGGTGTGTGTGGTGTGTGTGTGTGTGTGTGTGTGTGTGTGTGTGTGTGTGTGGTGTTGTGTGTGTGTGTGGTGTGGTGCGTGTGGTGTGTGTGTGGTGGTGGTGTGGTGGTGTGGTGGGGTGTGGTGTGTGTGTTGTGTGTGTGTGTGTGTGTGTGTGTGGTGTGTGTGTGTGTGTGTGTGTGTGTGTGTGTGTGTGGTGGTGCGTGCGGGGTATGTGTGGTGTGCGTGGTGTGTGTGTGTGTGTGTGTGTGTGTGTGTGTGTGTGTGTGTGTGTGTGTGTGTGTGTGTGTGTGTGTGTGTGTGCGTGTGTGGTGTGTTGTGTGGTGTTTGTGTGTTGTGTTGGCGTGTGTGTGTGTGTGTGTGTGTGTGTGTGTGTGTGTGTGTGTGGTGTGTGTGTGTGTGTGTGTGTGTGTGTTGTGTGTGTGTGGAGTGTGTGTGATGTAGTAAGAGAGAGGCGTATGAAAGAGAGAGCGTATGTGTGTGTGTGTGTGTGTGTGTGTGGTGTGTGTGTGTGTGTGTGTGTGTTGTGTGTGTGTGTGTGTGTGTGTGTGTGTGTGTGTGTGTGCCCGTGTGTGTGTGGTGTGCTGTGTGTGTGTGTGTGTGTGTGTGTGTGTGTGTGTGTGCGTGCGTGCGTGCGTGCGTGCGTGCGTGCGTGCGTGCGTGCGTGTGTGCGTGCGTGCGTGTGTGTGTGTGTGTGTGTGTGTTTATGTGTGTGCTTGCGTGCGTGCGTGTGGTGTCGTGTGGTGTGTGTGTGTGTGTGTGTGTGTGTGTGTGTGTGGTGTGTGTGTGTGTGTGTGTTGTGTGTGTTGTGCGCGCGCGCGCGCATATTTGTGCGTGGACGTGCCCCCAGGCTAGAACTGATTCGATATCCATTCAGCATCTTGCAGTGTTTATTAGGCAGACTGTAAACAGAATCTCAGAGATATGACGATTCCTGCGCTCCTCTGTCACGACACAGGCGCACACAGAACGGCGAAGCGACACAAGACAAAGAGAGAGAGAGAGAGGAGGGGGTGGGGTGGGGTGAGGAGGGACAGGAAAGGCAGGGGGAGGAAGGAGGGAGGGGGGGGGGAGTAAAGCGCTAGAAACTGGAAAAGATCATGCAAATGACTTATTTCTGCATTACACAGGCCTCAAGACAAACGCTGACAATAACAATTTATCACAGACTGTTGGGGAGAAGACACCAGTAACAAACAAGAGAGGTAGTTTGCCTATTTGACTCACGTGCTGTGAGTACCGGCAACATCAGGACGAAAGGCACAGGGTGGTTGGGACAGGAGATGGCCATCTAGATATACTTCTGACAGCAAAACGTTTTACTTTGAGGACAATCAAACTCCCCGCTGCAGTTGAAATATGTCACATTTCG
Organism: Conus ventricosus; assembly: GCA_018398815.1. Lineage (NCBI taxonomy): Eukaryota > Metazoa > Mollusca > Gastropoda > Neogastropoda > Conidae > Conus > Conus ventricosus. The sequence goes on from CM031612.1 coordinate 78,110,007, forward strand.
GGGATGATCTCAAAAGAAGAAAAGAAGAGAGCAATTAAAATTGAAAGAAAAAAAGAAAGTCACCGCTGACCGATTTTTGCGTTCACATCTCCTCTTGCTGACTGATAAGTTTAACGTCCTCACAACAAACTGTTTTAGGGACAAGTTGTGTGCTGCCAACAAGCTGCAGCACTAGAGTCAGTTCATCTGCACTTTGACCAGTCTCGTTACTGTAGCGGTTCCTACTGACCATTCATCTCCGCTTTGACCAGTCTCGTTACTGTATCGGTTCAAACTGACCAGTTCATCTGCACTTTGACCCGTCTCGTTACTGCAGCGGTTCAAACTGACCAGTTCGCCTCCACTTTGACCAGTTTGACCAGTCTCGTTACTGCAGCGGTTCAAACTGACCAGTTCGTCTCCACTTTGACCAGTTTGACCAGTCTCGTTACTGTAGCGGTTCAAACTGACCAGTTCATCTCCGCTTCGACAAGTCTCGTTACTGCAGCGGTTCCTACTGACCAGTTCATCTCCACTTTGACCAGTGTCGTTACTGCAGCGGTTCAAACTGACCATTCATCTCCACTTTGACCACTCTCGTTACTACAGCGGTTCCTGCAGACCAGTTGACGAGCACGGAACGCGTAGGTGGCTGAAAGCACCAGCAATAGCAGACCATCTTGCAAGTTCTGACTTCTGAGAATGTATCGGGGGCCGGAATAGCCCAGTTGGAAGACCGCCGGACTCGTAATCCAAGGGTTGCGGGTTCGAATCTCCGCGCGGGCCGTTTCGGCACAGGGGGATTTTTCCCTCAGAGTTAACATTGGTTCTGACTCCATTTCTCATACAGTCCTTGGAATGAGACTATAAACCGAGGTTCTGTGTGTGAACGCACGCATAACATCTTGCACACACGTAAAATCCCATCACCAACTTTCGGAAGAGAAGGCCAGTTTGGCCATTGGTATGGATGACACGTTACACATAGCATGCACCTTCCCCGAAGATGGAGTATGGCTGCCTTAATGGCGGGATAAAAAAACGGTCATACACACAAAACTCCACTCCCTTTGTCGGGCAGATGGGATTTATACTTGCCTGTCTGTGCAGGGAGTGTCCGCAGGAGTATCAGCCTGCGTACGCAGAAGAAGAAGAAGAATGTATCGATGACTGGTTATTTCTACTGTGCTCTTCCCTCCGCCTCCCCCTGTCCTCTCGTTCCACGGTCCCACTAGCCCATCCTCTACCCCCCCCCCCCCTCCACCCTCACTCATCCTCTCTGCTCTCTCTCTCTCTCTCTCTCTTCTCTCTCTCTCTCTCTCTCTAATTCCCCCTCTCTTCTCTTCTTGTCTTGGACAACATCACTGGCAATATAACAGCTGAAGTCTGGAGTGTTCTGTCCTTGATAGGCTTTGATCTCTCTCTCTCTCTCTCTCTCTCTCTCTCTCTCTCTCTCTCTCTCTCTCTCTCTCTCTGTGGCTAGCATCACGCAACAGACATCTATACGCTTCTCCGTGGGCGAGGCATTCATCACAAGATCCGTTCAATCAGACACTTTGGTCTGAGTGTCTTTCTTGTTGACTGATAAATCGCCTTTGCATTCCAATTACACATCATCAGCACACTGACGTAAGCATGATAAGTATGACGTAATACTTTGATGCAGTGTGAACGCTGTTTTACTCTTGTTTAATGCACCCCTTTCAGATCTTCCATAAAAAATGTCTACTTTTTGTACTCCCAGTTGTTATAGAACAGGGAGTACTTTACAATGGGAACGAAGAAATGCTGTCTGTCAGTCTGTCGGTCTGTCCATGGTCAAAATGTGTTCCACTCGTTTCAGACAAAACTTCGGGCCGATCTTTCTGAAAAATTGTAGTATGTTCACTATGGGTCTCGGATGATGCCTGATGTTTTATTTGACCAAATAGCCGTTACTAACGGCTATAACGGCCCAAAACGGTTTTTCTTCTTTATGGAATATCTCTGAAAGTACTTCGTCGATTTCTTATCTCAGTGACGAAGTACATCATGACGCATGTTTGATTGCGACGGTTGTTTTGTTGCTTCTTTTCTTTTTCTTTTTCATTATGACGCAAGTTTCATTGTGACGTTTTTTAACACGCGTATTCAATATAGATATAAACTGGAAGTACGTTTATATGCTTTGCATCTTGTTATACTTTTGACAACCTCTGTGTCTTTTTTGTGTGGTGTTAATACAACGTTTATTTGTTGCTGTGAAAGCTGCTTCATTGGCTTGATTCACCAGTATGATAAACACATAGTTTTATAAGCAAATGCTCCTATATGTGTTTCAGGTTCAGTTTCATCAAGGAAGTGTCACTGCGTGCGGACTTTAAAGCTGATGGATAAATGAATTAACAACTAAGATGAGAGAATTGAAGAAGAGGGTCTCGTGGCTATGACTCAGCAGATGTCTGACTACGCATTAGCCCAAAGCGCTGGTCAGACCTTGAGTGCCTACCTAACATTGTTGTTGTTTTTGTTGTTTTTTTTTGTATGTGTGTG
>CM031612.1:78127517-78137517 GCA_018398815.1 Conus ventricosus
CCATCCCACATCGTCACGTTGGCACCACGTGGGCCACATAGTGGGGGTGGCGGTGAGGGAGGTGGGGGTGGGGGTGAGGGGGGGGGGGGGGGGTTCGCCAGGGCGTGTAAGAAGCTGTACATGTTTCTTTTCTTTTGTCCCTCCCGCCTTCCGTTCTGCTTGTCGCGTCTCTCCTTTCTTCTCCACGCTCCCTTCGAAACAAGGACACACCGGATGAACAAGCAAGGGAGAATAATGATAACAATAATAATGATAAGAAGAAATAACAATAATGAAAATTGTCAACAACAATAATGGATACTTCTATAGCACTGTACTCAGAGAAATGCTGTAGGTGTTTTACTATGTTAACAACAACAACAACAATGATGGTAATAACAATAATTACAATAACAATAATGATGATGATAATGATGATACATGCATACAATACTCACATTTTGCTTGACACATTATGTACGCCAATGGTGCACCTATACATGCAGAAAATATACTCAATGAACTATGCGTATAAAAACAAAGAAGCACACCTGTATACCAATTTCTCTACAATAACGCACACACAAACACACCGCACACTAATCTAAATCGTCAGACATGTGCAATAGTGCATACTGTTGGAATGCACAGAGCCACAAACAGCCGAGGGAACGGACGAATGCACAGAGCCACAAACAACCGAGGGAACAGACGAGCGTTGAGGCCAGACTTCGAAGAAGCAAGGGAATCAGAGTGCCGGAGGTTGTCAGGGAGTCTGTTCCACGCCGTTAGGGCCCGGAAAGAAAACCGTTCTTTGTTCAGAAGTCATAGCTTTGGTATGAGGTACCCTAAGAAGTCGAGTATCCGAAGGCGACCGGAGCTGGCGGGACGGGGTATAGATTTGCTGGTGATCAGAAAGACAGCCTGGGCCAGTGCCACTGACAGCGGAAACGTTAGACCAGACAGCTTGTAGTCTATTCGTCAGAAACAGGTACCCTGTCGAGAGGTTAAAGAACACAGACAGACAGACAGACAGGCAGGTACAGAGAGAGAGAGACAGACAGACAGAAGAAGCACAGAGAGAGAGAGAGAGAGAGAGAGAGAGAGAGAGAGAGAAGAGAGAGAGAGAGAGAGAGAGAGGAACCCCACCCCATCTCCACCAAAGACACGCGCGCGCGCTGCTAGACAGATGCAGAAAACTTAAAAGGTAACGTTAAAATGTTACTAAAATGAGAAAAATGAAATGCCGAGAAGAGGAGAGAGAGAGAAGAGAGAGAGAGAGAGAGAGAGAGAGAGAGAAGACAGAAGACAGACAGACAGACAGACAGACAGACAGACAGACAGACAGACCGACAGACAGACCGACAGACCGAGGTGATGGCGAGGGTGATCCGCGTTCAACCGTTTCTGTTTCTCTGCAAGTTACACTTCCTCACTTCATTCCAGCCCCATCCCTCCCTCCTCCCCTCGCCCCTCTGACCCCCATCCCCCGCCCTCCCACCCCCCGTCCATTCCCTGCCCTATCCTTCCCCACTCCTCACTTCTACCCGCCGCTCCCGTCCTCCTCCTCCTCCCCCTTCCTCTCCTTCCATCCGCGTCCCATCGCCGCTTGTGTAATTTAAAGAAAACGACTTTCCATGCATACAGATATGTGCAAAACAGATGGCACACAGTGATCCTTTTTGTCGCCTCTCCAAACTTGCTTCTCTCCCTCCCTCCCTCCCTCTCTCTCTCTCTCTCTCTCTCTCTCTTCTCTCTCTCTCTCTCTTCTCTCTCTCTCTCTCTCTCTCTCTCTCTGACTGGCGTGCACGCGCGCGCGAGTGCATACAGTACAGATTTAGTATGATGGTTATTTGTGGTTCATTCAAATCGGTACAAAGTTTTGAATTGTCAATATTTTTTTTCTGTCTACTATAGAGTAGATGACAGTGAACTTCAGTCTTGTCCTTTATTGTCTTGCTACTATAAGACGTTAGACGAGGTACTGTCGTCAAATTAGCTATAATGCTGATTGTATCTCAAACAAGACAATTAATAATTAAACAAATTGGTATGTATTTATATAACACATTCACTTTTGTCTTCATTGGTAAGTTATCAGACAATGACTAAATGGCCATAAGGAATGAACATATGAATCTCTCTCTCTCTCTCTCTCTCTCTCTCTCTCTCTCTCTCTCTCTCTCCTCTCTCTGTGTCTCTGTCTCTTTCATGCCGCGCGCGCGCGCGCGCGCGCGCGCGACGCACGCACGCACGCACGCACGCACGCACGCACGCACGCACGCACGCACGCACGCACGCACGCACGCACGCACACACACACACACACTCTCTCTCTCTCTCTCTCTCTCTCTCTCCTCTCTCTCTCTCTCTCTCCTCTCCCCACCCCCCCCCCCCCCCCCCCCCCCCCCCCCCCCCCCCGCCCCCCGCCCAACCTCTCCCTCCTTTCGTCTTTCTCGCTCCCTGCCCAGCTGTTCATCACTTCTCTCCCACTCCCCCCCCCCCCCCCCCACCCCACCGCCTTCCTCCTTCCTCTCCCTCCCTGCCCCCACATGTCATCAAACAGAGACAGACAGGACATCCAGCAGGATCTGCCCGTGGCTGCGCAATGCAATGCGAGTGTAACACGTCTGATCCTGCTGACACCACAACAGCCCTGTGGGACCCGCAGAAACAGAGCAGAACAATTCCGGCCAGTCCCCCTACGACGCGAAAAGAGAACGGAGAACGGTAAGTGCGTCTGACGATGGCCTGATTATTGGGTTTGCCAGTGGGGAAATGGAGTCGCTGCAGATTATCACACAAATTTATCTGCTCGCGTCATTTGCGGTTCTTTTTTTTTTTCTTCTTTTTTTTTCTTCTTTTTTATCATTTGAAAAAAAAAGGTATTCCTGCTCTATTTCCTTTGTGGAATTGCTCCTGCGGCACCCATTCTGTCCCGACAATACATAACCATACCTAGGTTTGGTCCCGTGACAGTCGCAGCGTAAGGATCTTAATTTTTTTTTGTACAGGGAGCTACACAAAGGCAGATCGTCGTGAGCCACCCCGCCAGTGAAGTTCCTGCGGTGTTGCGTCATTTCACTGATGATCAGTAGTGCCTGATATGACGTCAGACCGCCCGAGGACTGTTCAGTCGCCTGCTGAGCCTCCTGCTGACAACACTAATTGTTCTGTCGTCTGCTGTCCTCCACCCCTCCCCCTTTTCCCCCTTTCCTTTGCCTTTCGTTTCACACTCTTCCTTCCCTCATTGACGACACCAGTTGTTAAATCGTCTGCTGAGTCCTCTATCGCTGAATGACGCTGCTTGTTTTGTCCCCTGTTGAGCCTCTGCTGACGATGCTATATCGCTCCCTACTGACGACAGTGACTCGGTCACCTGCTTTTGACGAAGTGATAGCCTTCATATGATCCCTTGCGGTCGGCTGGGCTAGGAACAACACGACTTGATTTGAATTTTAGTCACCTGCTGGTCCATCTTCCGACGACAATTGTTTAGTCCCCTGCTAAGCCCCCTGCTGACAACATCAACTATTCAGTTTCCTGCTAAGCCCCGTGCTGACAAAATCAACTATTTAGTCTCCTGCTAAGCCCCCTGCTGACAACAGCAACTATTTAGTCCCCTGCTGACAACATCAACTATTTAGTTTCCTGCTAAGCCCCTGAATACAACATCAACTATTTAGTTTCCTGCTAAGCCCCCTGAATACAACATCAACTATTTAGTTTCCTGCTAAGCCCCCTGCTGACAACATCAACTATTCAGTCTCCTGCTAAGCCCCTGTTGACAACATCAACTATTTAGTTTCCTGCTAAGCCCCTGCTGACAACATCAACTATTCAGTCTCCTGCTAAGCCCCTGTTGACAACACAACTATTCAGTCTCCTGCTAAGCCCCTGTTGACAACATCAACTATTCAGTCTCCTGCTAAGCCCCCTGCTGACAACAGCAACTATTTAGTCCGCTGCTAAGCCCCTGCTGACAACATCAACTATTCAGTCCGCTGCTAAGCCCCTGTTGACTACATCAACTATTTAGTTTCCTGCTAAGCCCCTGCTGACAACATCCAACTATTTAGTTTCCTGCTAAGCCCCCTGCTGACGACATCCACTATTTAGTCCCCCGCTAAGCCCCCTGCTGACAACATCAACTATCTAGTTTCCTGCTAAGCCCCTGCTGACAACATCAACTATTTAGCTTCCTGCTAAGCCCCCTGCTGACAACAGCAACTATTTAGTTTACTGCTAAGCCCCTTGCTGACAACATCAACTATTCAGTTTCCTGCTGAGCCCCCTACTGACAAATCAACTATTTAGTTTCCTGCTAACCCCCCTGCTGACAACATCAACTATTTAGTTTCCTGCTAAGCCCCCTGCTGACGACATCAACTATTTAGTTTCCTGTTGAGCCCCCTGCTGACGACATCAACTATTTAGTCTCCTGCTAAGCCCCGTGCTGACAACAGCAACTATTTAGTCCCCTGCTGACAACAGCAACTATTTAGTCCGCTGCTAAGCCCCCTGCTGACAACATCAACTATTTAGTCCCCTGTTGACAACATCAACTATTTAGTTTCCTGCTAAGCCCCCTGAATACAACATCAACTATTTAGTTTCCTGCTAAGCCCCTTGTTGACAACATCAACTATTTAGTTTCCTGCTAAGCCCCCTGCTGACAACATCAACTATTCAGTCTCCTGCTAGGCCCCTGTTGACAACATCAACTATTTAGTTTCCTGCTAAGCCCCTGCTGACAACATCAACTATTCAGTCTCCTGCTAAGCCCCTGCTGACAAAAGAAACTATTTAGTCCCCTGCTAAGCCCCTGTTGACAACATCAACTATTTAGTTTCCTGCTAAGCCCCCTGAATACAACATCAACTATTTAGTTTCCTGCTAAGCCCCTTGTTGACAACATCAACTATTTAGTTTCCTGCTAAGCCCCCTGCTGACAACATCAACTATTTAGTTTCCTGCTAAGCCCCCCTGAATACAACATCAACTATTTAGTTTCCTGCTAAGCCCCTGTTGACAACATCAACTATTTAGTTTCCTGCTAAGCCCCCTGCTGACGACATCAACTATTTAGTTTCCTGCTAAGCCCCCTGCTGACAACATCAACTATTAGTTTCCTGCTAAGCCCCCTGAATACAACATCAACTATTTAGTTTCCTGCTAAGCCCCTGTTGACAACATCCAACTATCTAGTTTCCTGCTAAGCCCCTGCTGACAACATCAACTATTTAGCTCCTGCTAAGCCCCATGCTGACAACAGCAACTATTTAGTTTACTGCTAAGCCCCTGTTGACAACATCCAACTATTTAGTTTCCTACTAAGCCCCCTGATGACAACAGCAACTATTCAGTTTCCTGCTAAGCCCCCTGCTGACAACATCAACTATTAAGTTTCCTGCTAAGCCCCCTACTGACAAAATCAACTATTTAGTTTCCTGCTAACCCCCCTGCTGACAACATCAACTATTTAGTTTCCTGCTAAGCCCCTGCTGACGACATCAACTATTTAGTTTCCTGCTGAGCCCCTGCTGACGACATCAACTATTTAGTCTCCTGCTAAGCCCCCTGCTGACAACATCAACTATTTAGTTTCCTGCTGAGCCCCTGCTGACAACATCAACTATCTAGTTTACTGGTAAGTCCCCTGCTGACAGCATCAACTATTTAGTTTCCTGCTAAGCCCCCTGCTGACGACATCAACTATTTAGTTTCCTGCTGAGCCCCCTGCTGACGACATCAACTATTTAGTCTCCTGCTAAGGCCCCTGCTGACAACATCAACTATTTAGTTTCCTGCTGAGCCCCTGCTGACAACATCAACTATCTAGTTTACTGGTAAGCCCCCTGCTGACAATACAACTATTTAGTTTCCTGCTAACCCCCCTGCTGACAACATCAACTATTTAGCTTCCTGCTAAGCCCCCTGCTGACAACAGCAACTATTTGGTTTACTGCTAAGCCCCTTGCTGACAACATCAACTATTCAGTTTCCTGCTAAGCCCCCTACTGACAAAATCAACTATTTAGTTTCCTGCTAACCCCCCTGCTGACAACATCAACTATTTAGTTTCCTGCTAAGCCCCTTGCTGACAACATCAACTATTTAGTCTCCTGCTAAGCCCCCTGCTGACAACATCAACTATTTAGTTTCCTGCTAAGCCCCTGCTGACAACATCAATTATTCAGTCCCCTGCTAAGCCCCGTACTGATGACACCAATCATTTAGTCTCCTGCTGAGCCCCTTGCTTACGACATCAATTATTTAGCCCCTACTAAGCCCCCTGTTGACATATCAACTATTTTGTCCCCTGCTAAGCCCCCTGCTGACAACATCAACTATCTAGTTTCCTGCTAAGCCCCCTGTTGACAACATCAACTATTTAGTTTCCTGCTAAGCCCCCTGTTGACAACATCAACTATTTAGTTTCCTGCTAAGCCCCCTGTTGACAACATCAACTATTTAGTTTTCTGGTAAGCCCCCTGTTGACAGCATCAACTATTTAGTCCCCTGCTAAGCCCCTTGCTTACGAAATTATTATTTAGTGTCCTGCCAAGGCCCTATACACGACAGTAATTGTCCACGTGCCTGCTAAGCCTCTTACTGATAACACTAAATGTTCAGTCTCATGCAAAGCCCCTAACTGTCGACATTGTTTAGTACTTGACATATTTGTTAATCTCCTGCTAAGCACTGTGCTGACGACATTGTTTAGTACTTGACATATTTGTTAATCTCCTGCTAAGCACTGTACTGACGACATTGTTTAGTACTTGACATATTTGTTAATCTCCTGCTATGCACTGTGCTGACGACATTGTTTAGTACTTGACATATTTGTTAATCTCCTGCTAAGCACTGTACTGACGACATTGTTTAGTACTTAACATATTTGTTAATCTCCTGCTAAGCACTGTACTGACGACATTGTTTAGTATTTGACATATTTGTTAATCTCCTGCTAAGCACTGTACTGACGACATTGTTTAGTATTTGACATATTTGTTAATCTCCTGATAAGCACTGTACTGACGACATTGTTTAGTACTTGACATATTTGTTAATCTCCTGCTAAGCACTGTACTGACGACATTAACAGTTTGGTCGCCTGCTAGGCACTGTACTAACAACAGTAATTCTTTAAAGGCATGCGGAGTCCCCAACTGACGGCGAGAATTGTTTAGCCTTGTTTTCAGGCCCCTACCCATGGAAATAATTGTTTAGCCTCCGACTAAAACTTACTCTTCTGATGATGGTAGTAATTGTATAGACGGTTAGCCGCTAACTGAGAACAGTAATAGTTTGGTTACCTTTTAAGCCCCGTTTTGGCGACACGTCCTGTTTAGGTGCCTGTGGAGCCATGTAGTGACCAGAACAGTCGTTTAGTCCTGTGCTTAACCCCGTGCTGTGAACCCTATTGGTTCAGCCTCATTCTTAGCTTCTGCTGCGGACATTGTTTTTGTATCCCGCCGAGCCTTGGCTGACGGCGCTCAATTATTCAACCGTCTTTGACCCCATACTAACGACGACTATCGTTCAGTATCGCACTGAGCCGTCTGATGACGAAACTAATTGTTGAGTCGCCAGCTAAGGCCCTGCTGACGACACCGAGTCCCCTACTGACGACATCAATGGCCGCATCAGCTGGGGGACCGTCCGTCTCCGAGGAGGGCCGGCATTACTTAGCATGGTAGCCGGTTTGAACTGTTGGGATGATGGCGATGATGGTCATTGAAGTGGTAGTGTGAGGGTGGGGAAGGGGATGGAGGTGTGGTGGTGGTGGGGGGGGGGGGGGGGGGGGGGGGGGGGAGCATGTATTCTCAGAGATCACCCATGTTAGAGATATTGCCCGTCAATGTGATAATGCGGGATGGAGGTAGGGGGTGATAAAGGTCGGGGTGCGGAATATGTGGATTGCGTATGTCCCATGGTACAGAAAATGGGCGCACAGTGTGTGTGTGTGTGTGTGTGTGTGTGTGTGTGTGTGTGTGTGTGTGTGTGTGTGTGTGTTGCTGCGCTTGAACCTCCACGACAGTCACAACTTCAACAAAGAAATCGTTTTGTGAGTTTGGACAATCTTCGACGTCAGTGAACCAGACCTTTTCTGTCACAAGTATGGCTGGCCTTGAGCGTTTGTTTTGATTAGGAGAACGTTGAGAAAGTCTGTGAGAAAAAAGGTATTTTAAAAAAGACGTATTAGTTCAGAAGATTTTACGTAGGCTTTTTGTGGCTCAAGCCAAAGAGAGAAAGAAATCAACGGACGCGATTGCAAATATAACGCTGGTGGAGATTTAAAAAAAAAAGACAAAAAACAACCAAAAAAACGCTTCGATTTTGATGCTGAAGTCGTTGATTTATGCACTTCATTCTCAAATGCATCAGAGCAGCGACAATCCGAAGTATACGCGGTAACTCTAGGCAGAAAACATTCAGATGCATCAACAATCCACGGCTTTCAACAGTGACATAGTCATACAACGCTATTAAACTCTTAAATTAAAAAAACAAAAAACAACAACAACAACAACAAACAACAAAAACAAAACAACTAACAAATGTTAATGGAATGAACGTCAGTCTGGTGCACATTCCCTACGTACTTGGCAGTAATTCCTCCCTGATCAGGGGACAATCCTGCGGCATAGGTAGTTACGATTAAGACACTTAGTGTATGTACAAACAAAAAAGAAGTGCAAGACCTCCAGTTTTTATACGGAGCAGACCCCAAGAGGTTCACTCATGCTGCTATAGCGGTTCCCGGTGGTAAGAGGGTGAGGGGGTGGGGGTGCGGGGTCGGAGGGGAGTGAGGGAGTGCGGAGAAGAGGGAGATGTGTGTGGGGGTTGGAGTCAGGGGAGGAGAAGGGGGTGAGAATCCCCACCGTCACTGCTGGACCGTGGTAATACCTACATATACAGGCGTACGGGTCGCTTTCCATTTTTGTGTGCGAATCAGGTCACAGACTGGAATGTAATGTTGGTAATCTAATCAGGCTCCGCCCTCTTTGCGGACCACGCTATGGCCTGTCTGCGTCAAACTGCCGCTGTACTCGCTAACGTTGATGAAACAGTCTGACCACTCAGAGGTGCCGTTCTTTCTTTCTTTCTTTCTTCTTTTTCTTCCTTTCTTTCTTCTCTTTTTACTTTTCTTTTCTGATGGTGGTGGTGTTGGGTGAAAGCACCGAACGACTTCGGGGTGTCACGCTGGAGTTTTGTTTCGGTACAAGTTGGTTTTAATTTGAACAAGAAATACGCGTTCCTCCTTTTTTTGATAAAAGTAAGACGCAGGGAAACGTTGCGCGCCATGTGGGAGGATCTGTGAGAAGTGGGGAAACGTGCGCGCCATGTGGGAGGATCTGTGAGAAGTGGGGAAACGTGCGCGCCATGTGGGAGGATCTGTGAGAAGTGGGGAAACGTGCGCGCCATGTGGGAGGATCTGTGAGAAGTGGGGAAACGTGCGCGCCATGTGGGAGGATCTGTGAGAAGTGGGGAAACGTGCGCGCCATGTGGGAGGATCTGTGAGAGTGGGGAAACGTGCGCGCCATGTGGGAGGATCTGTGAGAAGTGGGGAAACGTGCGCGCCATGTGGGAGGATCTGTGAGAAGTGGGGAAACGTGCGCGCCATGTGGGAGGATCTGTGAGAAGTGGGGGAAACGTGCGCGCCATGTGGGAGGATCTGTGAGAAGTGGAGAAACGTGCGCGCCATGTGGGGAGGATCTGTGAGAGTGGGGAAACGTGCGCGCCATGTGGGAGGATCTGTGAGAAGTGGGGGAAACGTGCGCGCCATGTGGGAGGATCTGTGAGAAGTGGGGAAACGTGCGCGCCATGTGGGAGGATCTGTGAGAAGTGGGGAAACGTGCGCGCCATGTGGGAGGATCTGTGAGAAGTGGGGAAACGTGCGCGCCATGTGGGAGGATCTGTGAGAAGTGGGGAAACGTGCGCGCCATGTGGGAGGATCTGTGAGAAGTGGGGAAACGTGCGCGCCATGTGGGAGGATCTGTGAGAAGTGGAG
>CM031612.1:78145017-78150017 GCA_018398815.1 Conus ventricosus
GACCTCCTTCGCATCCTTTGTTGATCCTCCAGCCCAGGCTCAAAGATCTCCTTACTTGTTGATTACTTTTTTTGGGGGGGGGCTACTGCTACGTATTGTTTCGTTGCCTTCTCTCCCTCTTACCAGCTATGCCCTTCCCTGGCTTTTTTTTTTTTAATTTTTTTTTTTAGGAAGCAGCAGGATCGTGATTTCCTTTCCGTTGTGATGAGAATACCACGGAATTGTACGTGATAAACCTCCTGGACTAACACACTCAGGCCGAGGCCGTATAAGAAGTCTCCAGAGAGACGTTTACAAGACGGAATGCCGTGGCTTCCTTACGTCGTCAGACCAGAGTTCATTAGTTATGCATGAAACCTGACGTTTTCACCACTAACACCACCCCTCCCCTATCCTCTCAGGTTTTTTTTTTTTTTTCGTTTTAAACTCGCTGAATCATTTTGTTTTAATTAACTGAGGTATTGTTATCCTGCATTTGTTTTCCACACCCACTACAGTGGCAGGTTGGTGGATGTCGCCGTAAAGATGCCAAGAGTTGTTTCAGAAGAAGCTTTGTCTTTGCCTTTTGGAGCTTCTGTACGAAAAAACTTCCTCTTTTGTGTTCTCTCTGACTTTTCATTCTGGTCGTCGTTATCTGTCTTTGTTGTAGCATATAACTATTTTTGCGTATTTTTCTCTTGTCGTTAGTGACCTGAGCTGTCTGTATGTCTGTGTGTGTGTGTGTTGATTTTTTTTTATGCAGTCTGTTCATTGACGTTTCGGACAGAATGTATGCTGTCTGTTCATCTTTTCTTCAGGATGTCTGTCTGTCTGTCTGTCTTGATTGGTCGGTTCATTTTAGTGTTTCCATTTATGTTCAGGGCTATCTGTCTGTATTGTATGTTTTGAAAGGCTGGTTCATTTGTATATAGATCTATAGTTTCATCTATCTTTATCATTTTAGACACAAAAATAAATGTGAAAATATTATTTTTGCATGCGAATTAAATAGTTTTCAATGGGACAACACAAACAGTTGTGTGTGTGTGTGTGTGTGTGTGTGTGTGTGTGTGTGTGTGTGTGTGTGTGTGTGTGTGTGTGTGTGGTGAGGGAGAGAGAGAGGGAGAGATGTGTGTGTGTGTTTGTGTGTCTGTGTCTGTATGTGTGTGTGTTGTATATATAACACACACCACACATATATGTATATATATATATATAACACACACACACAATATGTATATATATATGTTATATACACCCACACAACATATAGTGTATAAATGTTATATACACACACCACACCATATAGTATATATATTAGTTACATATATGTGTGTGGTGTGTGTGTGTGGTGTGTGAGTGGTGTGTGTGTGTGAGAGAGAGAGAGAGAGAGAGAGAGAGAGAGAGAGAGAAGAGAGAGAGAGAGAGAGAGAGAGAGAGAGAGCATACGTGTTTATACATGGAAGTGGACTGCTCTACAGGATTTCCTCGTCGACCACAGTGTCGTTGCCTAGGGTTGTATCCCCATGCTAAACACACGCAGATGCTGCACACGGGACATCTGTTTATCGCCTCACCCGAAAGGATAGTATCCGGGCGAGGGAGCAGGGACTGGGATTGGAGGGGAGGGTGGAGGAGGGGTTCATGTGGTGACCTGGTTCGTGTGGGACTTGAACCTTGGGAATGTGATGGTCTGGCTTTGGAGACGAGCACAGTACCCACAGGCCTTCGCTACACGTGTGGGAGGGTTTGGAAGGAATGTCAACAATTCTGTAATGATGTCTGCCTTTTCCCATACCGTGTACAATCTTCAACGCCATCATCACAGCGACTGTTCCACGCCGGTCACTCAGGATCTCCTGAACACAGCCACATTCAGGTTCGTCTTGTTGAAGTCTCAACATCGGCAGTCCGACGGAGTCATTAGCATCGATCCTGTCGAGGTGGCTCTCCAGAGGAGACGCTGCTGCTGAAGCACTGTGCGATGCTCCGTGGTGCCTGTTCTCACGCAGCAGGACACCAGCTACTGAGCCCAACGCTAATGCCAACATTTGCTTTCGTCCACGAGCCGGGATGAGTGAGTGTTCCTCCGCGGAGGGATCCACGACGTTTATCCGGCGACAGTTCCCATGAATTTGACGACTGACGTCCTTGACATGAACTCGTCACAGCCCTGGATGTGGATAGGAAATGGACCGTGAGATCACCAACAGAACAAGACCCCTGGATGTGAAGAGGAAATAGACCGTGAGATCACCAACAGAACAAGACCCCTGGATGTGGAGAGGAAATGGACTGTGAAATCACCAACAGAACAAGACCCCTAGATGTGGAGAGGAAATGGACCGCGAGATCACCAACAGAACAAGACCCCTTGATGTGGAGAGGAGATGGACCGCGAGATCACCAACAGAACAAGACCCCTTGATGTGGAGAGGAGATGGACCGCGAGATCACCAACAGAACAAGACCCATTGATGTGGAGAGAAATGGACCGTGAAATCTCCAACAGAACAAGACCCCTGGATGTGGAGAGAAATGGACCGTGAAATCACCAACAGAACACGACCCCTTGATGTGGAGAGGAAATGGACCGCGAGATCACCAACAGAACAAGACCCCTGGATGTGGAGAGGAAATGGACCATGAAATCACCAACAGAACAAGACCCCTGGATGTGGAGAGGAAATGGACCATGAAATCACCAACAGAACAAGATCCCTGGATGTGGAGAGGAAATGGACCATGAAATCACCAACAGAACAAGATCCCTGGATGTGGAGAGGAAATGGACCGTGAAATCACCAACAGAACAAGATTCCTGAAGAGCCACAGAACTACGCTTGTACTGGAAGACGTTCAAACGAGGATCGTTGATGAAATTGGTGTTTGGGAGTTTACACCTTTGGTCTGAGACTTATATGGCATGAGCATTCGCTACTGTTTTCCTTGAAGAAAAAGAAACACCCGAAGGTGCTGGGGAGGACCCTTGTAATCTATCCAGGCGATACCTGCTGTGTTCGTCAGGACATTTCAGCAACACTCTCAAAGACTCCTTCGTTTAGTGGGTGAAGCTCGACAGAGTGGTACCGATCTCTTCATCTGATCCAATAGCACGTTCATTACAGTGAGAGGCGGCTGAGAAAGAACAAATTCGCAGATACCGTGGTGTGTACCATGACCCATGCCATGACCTGTCTTCATATGCATGATTTTAGGGTAAACAAAGGGTTTTTGTGGCACGGACCAAGTCGGCGTCTAAGCCTCCTGTGGCTTTGCCGGTCTCAGCTGACCTACGTGTCGGGTAACTTGCCGGCCTGACCTGACCTACGTGTCGGGGTAACTTGCCGGCCTGACCTGACCTACGTGTCGGGTGTAACTTGCCGGTCTCAGCTGACACGTGTCGGGTAACTTGCCGGCCTCACCTGACCTACGTGTCGGGGTAACTGGGTGGCCTCACCTGACCTACGTGTCGGGGTAACTTGCCGGCCTCACCTGACCTACGTGTCGGGGTAACTGGGTGGCCTCACCTGACCTACGTGTCGGGGTAACTTGCCGGCCTCACCTGACCTACGTGTGGGGTAACTGGGTGGCCTCACCTGACCTACGTGTCGGGGTAACTGGGTGGCCTCACCTGACCTACGTGTCGGGGTAACTGGGTGGCCTCACCTGACCTACGTGTCGGGGTAACTTGCCGGCCTCACCTGACCTACGTGTCGGGGTAACTGTGTGGCCTCACCTGACCTACGTGTCGGGGTAACTGGGTGGCCTCACCTGACCTACGTGTCGGGGTAACTGGGTGGCCTCACCTGACCTACGTGTCGGGGTAACTGGGTGGCCTCACCTAACTTACGTGTCGGGTAACTGGGTGGCCTCACTTGACCTACGTGTCGGGGTAACTGGGTGGCCTGACCTGACCTACGTGTCGGGGTAACTTGCCGGCCTGACCTGACCTACGTGTCGGGGTAACTTGCCGGCCTGACCTGACCTACGTGTCGGGGTAACTTGCCGGCCTGACCTGACCTACGTGTCGGGGTAACTTGCCGGCCTGACCTGACCTACGTGTCGGGGTAACTGGGTGGCCTCACCTGACCTACGTGTCGGGGTAACTGGGTGGCCTCACCTGACTTACGTGTCGGGGTAACTGGGTGGCCTCACCTGACTTACGTGTCGGGGTAACTTGCCGGCCTCACCTGACCTACGTGTCGGGGTAACTGGGTGGTCAGTCATGTGGCAGGTTCCATACATCTGTTTTATTCCATGTCGCCTTTCATTCAATAATTTACCCATTCACTCACGTCCACAATCATAGCTGGCTATTTGTCTGTCTGTCTATCTATCTGTCGATCTCTCTGTCCGTCTGTCTGTCTGTCTGTCAGTCTATCTGTCTGTCTGTCTGTCTGTCTGTCTATCAGTCTGTCTGTCTATCAATCTATCTGTCTGTCTATCTATCTATCTGTCTATCTATGTATCTATCTAACTGTCTGTCTGTCTGTCTGTCCACCCCACCCCCCTTCCATCCATTGCCACCTTCCTACCTACCTACCTACTCCTACCTACCTACCTA
The DNA here is from genome assembly GCA_018398815.1 of Conus ventricosus. Classification (NCBI taxonomy): domain Eukaryota; kingdom Metazoa; phylum Mollusca; class Gastropoda; order Neogastropoda; family Conidae; genus Conus; species Conus ventricosus. Next base: position 78,149,564 of record CM031612.1, read on the forward strand.
CCTACCTACCTACACCTACATGTCTGTTAATTCATCTGACTACCATCCATCCATCCATCCATCTATCTGTCTGTCTATCTATCTATCTATCTATCTATCTATCTATCTATCTATCTATCTATCTATCTATCTATCTATCTATCTATCTGTGTAGCTAGTTAGCTAGCTAACGATCTATGTATGTATATAATTATGTATACTGTATGCATGTATGTATCTGTCTGTCATCTGTCTGTCTGCCTGTCTGTCTGTCTATCTATGAAAGTGCCTTTCTGTCTTAATTCTTGTTTGGTTGGTTGTTTCTTTGTTTACATAGTGGGACAGACAGACGCGGACCGTGAAAGGTTCGGAGATCCAAAACGAGACACAGCCGGATGGGATAGTGAGCCAATAGAGACGTAGATTCACGGAGAAACAAACGGAGAGGGAAGGAAGGGTTCAAGTTTTAGAGAGA
>CM031612.1:78165017-78177517 GCA_018398815.1 Conus ventricosus
TTTCTTTTTTTTTTTTCTTTCTGTCCCCCCACCACCGTTTTACTTCCTCGCCCAACCCCTCGCGGGAGACAGCGCCTCTGCGACTCACAACCCCCCCCCCTCCCCCCCACCCCTTCCCCACCCCCCTCCCTTAAACCCCCACCTGCGCTTTCTCGCTGCCAAAGCCGAGGGGGTGGTGGGGCCTTTGGGAGCTGCTAACATGTTATTTGAAGTGCACAAAGGCGTGGGGGAAATCCGCCTTGCAAAATAAACCCTTTAAGAACGGCTATATTTTTGCAGCAAGAGCCTTTGGGGGAAAACCGCCTTGCTAAAATAACCGTTTTTAAATAAAGGCAAAAATTTAGCACATGATCTAACAGGATTAGGTGCTTGTAACGGGGCAGATGGCCCCACCCCCACCCCACGCAGCACCCTCCTCCCCCCCCCCCCCCACGCATGCCACCTCCTCCTCCCACCCCCACCCCACGCATGCACACACTTTAAATTTTTTAACTTAAGCACTTCAATCACCCAAGTTCTTAAATTTAAATTTTAATTTAATTTTTAATAAAAAAATTCAATTTTTAAAAAGTTTTTTTGATAAGTTTTTTATTAAATTCTGATCAAGTTCTTAAAAAGTTCTTGATTAGTCACCTTAAGTACAACCAAGTTCGTTTCAATTATCTTTTTTAATTACAAAAAATACAAACTATTTTTATCTTAAAAACAATCCTAATAATAACAAACGCCTCAAAAAACGCGTCATCGTTTTAGGATTCCTTTCCAGCGTTTTTTGCAAGACTTAATGAAGGTCTTGCTCCGAACAACCGCATTGATTACAAATTTGGGCTAGGAAAATTTTTTTATAGACTCCAGGGCTTTATTTATTGGGCACACATTTTAATAATACGCCATGATCTATTTTTTTAAAAAATTAAAATTTAATTCTTAAAAAAAAAATTCCATTAAAAAATGGATCAAAATAGCTTTTTTTTTGGCGTTTTTTCGTGCAGTTTTTCTTTTTCTGCTTTACGGTCAGATTTTTTGATTTCTTTGTTTTGGTTGCCTCGGTTATATATTTTAAAAGCCGCAATAACTGCCCCCAAAACACAATGGGGCCAAAAAAGGCAACATTTTAATTCAAAATTCCATGAAGACTTTGGGGGCCCCTTTTATCACTGAGTTTTTAAAGCGGGATTGAATCAACTTGTTCTGGGGGTTGCGGGGTTATGTTTTCATGATGAGGTATATTCTAACATTAAATTTTTTTTTTCTGTTCCACTCTGCTAATTTTTTTCCTGCTTCAACAAAGCCCAGGTTTTTTTTGGTTCCACCTATTCAGCGTTTTCTGCGATTTTTTAGCTTGGTTCTTTCCCCCCTGATTTAGTTTCGGTTTTATGATTTCCAGCTCGTTCATTTGAAAGGGGAAAAAAAATCTATATGATTAAAAGTTTTTTAATCCCCCATCGCTGGCGATAACAAAGTTCCAAATCTGTAGTATAATCACATCCTAGAACCTAAGACTTTTTTTAAAACGGACTTGCTTAAATCAACGTAAAATCTTGTTCAAATCAATGGGAGCAAATCAAAGACTATTTAGTACAAACTAAGAACCGTTTTCCCCACCCTTTTCACCATTCTAGACCCCCCTGGGGCTTCAAACCTGTTATGATACTTTAAAATTCTTGCGGGGGGAACTGTTTTAATCGTTTAATGCTGAATTCATTTTTCCCAGGAACTGTTTTTTTTTTCCCACATCTGCCAAAGAAAACACCTTTCCTTTTTGGCATAATAGCTTTATCATCAACTTGGTCATTTAAGTCAGGAAGGAAAACGCCTTTAGCTGTAGGAGATCATCACTGTTTATGTTTTTTAATAATTAAATTTTTTTTTTATAAAAATGAGCACCAAAAAACTTTACCAACCTTTTATACCATTTTTCTGTTACGGGGGCCTAAGTGTAGATACTCAATGCTTTGGAAAAACTTTTTAAGAATTAAACCACAGATCTTGGCAAACAGACTTTGAGGATTTAGCAAGCTATTGCTATCATTGCACTTCGGTTGCCACGAAAGATTTTTTAGTTAACAAGGGAAAAATTCCAGACAATATAAATAGTTAAGAAAAAAAATACTTTTAAAAAATGGGCTTCACTCGCAATAAGATAGCGGCGCTGTGGTTAAAGCGCTGCTTTTTTGCGAAGAATTTGCATTTAGTAAACGGGGAAGACGGGGAGAGAAAAAAACATTAAAAAAGCATGGGGCAACTACACTGCCAAGACCCTTAAAGGCAGAGACTTTAGCAGTTAGATTTTATTAATACACACTGAAAAGACAGGCATGCAGCTACACATTTAAAAAGTTGATCAAGCAAAAAAACAATTTTTATCTTGTAACAGCAAAACCCGGGCCAACTTGGCCCCACCAAAATTCAGTGACTTTTATCAAAACAGAAAAACAAAAGTGCAAGAAATCGGTTTTTTGTCTTGGAAAAACCGTCGGTATTTTGTTGCGCATAAAATCACTGAAAAAAAAAATAACAAAAACTTTTTTCGCCCAAAAGGGTATGGGGAAGGGAAAAACACAATTAAAAAATAAAAACCCAAACACTGGGGCATGAAAAAACACAAAGGAATGGTTACAAAACAAGCAATTTGGCAAATTTTTTTACCTGCCCCTAGACGAATACAAAACCCCACTTTCAATACAACTCCAAACGACACCCTCAAAAGACTTCTATATTACCCTCGAAGGGTTAACAAAAAGATTTAAGTACGCACCACAGTCATTGACAAGCTTTAAGGGACAAAAAATGCAGAACCATTAACACAAAAGAGTCTTTCCCGCTGTTGCTGTCGCTAACAATATATACCAAGGGGCCACTAACTTTTCCCCGCATGATTCAAGTTGACGATGGAAAAGGAATTTAAAGGCCAAGTAAAATCAATTATTGTTAAAACACAGATTTTACTATTAGAAGAGGCATTCCGGGAGTTCACAGATCACAGGCTTTGTTGAAAACTTAACAAACAGTTAGCTGAAAGACTTTTCTCCTACCAGTATCACAGAGAGCTGATTGACAATTCTCGCAACACAGAATGGTTAGAAGACTGCCCTCAGTTTTGCGCGCAATGAATAATGAAGAATTTAAAGGGTTAAAACCAGTACAAGCAATCAAAAGAAAAACAATAAATGTTGTTGAAGTAAGTTTTTCATCCGGCAAACTATTGCCGTTTGGTTTAAAATTTAAGGTACCTTTATTTACCGGGGGAAGCAGAAGGGGACACTCGCATCAGGGCAACCGATCCAGTTTGGAGTGTTGACCCAAGAAATAAAAAGAATTGTAAAAATGAATCCCCCCGTGTATTATTTACGAGAAACTGACACAACAAAACAACCAGCTCCTCAAAGATCTTTTGTGAAGGAAGAACTGCAGATAATCCCACCAGACACAGTTCCGCTTTAATTAATTTACGGTTCTATAATGACCATATGCATATGAAAACTCTGGATTAACAAACACACGTTTTGTGTTTGTTCTATCTAATGACTTCTTTGTTACAAAAAGATTGTGTTGAGCTCATGTAGATTAGATCGCAGTTTTAAAGTTGTCATGATGGAAATTTTTATTGCCAAACAATGCTTCTTTGAAGTTGTCATGTGATATGTTTTTACTGCACAACGCTGCGAGATATTCCCTTTGCTTTCTTAATGATTTTCTCCTGGCGAAATACTGTACATTTTTGACCTTAACCCCACATACTCCTTGATTACCTTTCCAGATAATTCCCTCCTTTATCTTTCCTAAAACCTTCTTGTTAGTAATTGAATGCAAAAGGGGAATCTTTAGGATAATCAGATGTATCATACCATCCTGCATGCCCTTTAGCCACTTCGGTTTCCTTTTCTTTATAGATGTCTCAGTGGGGATATCTATAACAAAACTTCTGTATCTGTGTAAAGTACTCTGGACTCAGGATACGAGGCTTAAAGTAGTCATAAAGAAACTCTAACATCAAAAGCTTTGATAATTCTAAAACAGTAAAACCCAATAAAACAGGTTTGTCTAATTTGACTTTCTTTTCTTCATCATTATGCCAAAAAGCTGATCATGAAATCTTCTGAAGTCCTGATAATTTGGTTTTGAAGTCAGCTTAATTGCTTCATTCTCTTTGGTGACCAATCTGACGTCTTTGCGCTTGTGCGGATTCTCCATAGTCTTTCCAAAACAGCTGTTGTTCATCAACTTGAAAAAGTCTTTTTCTGAAGCATCTGTGGATTTAGTTCTGAGATCAGTGTTCTTCATGATGTATGGTTTCATGAACTGTTCTTGATCAAAAGCAATTATGCGATGAACAGCTGTTAACTTCAAACCGTGTCTTAAATAAAATTGTAGAAGTCTGTAATGACAGACATAATTTTTTTGCCCCGAAGATTAGGCACAAGTTTAGGCGGCTCTCTTGGGTCCATCTTTAGACTTTCTGCTGCTAATGGATAGTCATTATGCAGGTCATGGAGTTCCTGAGGATATTCTAAGTCAACTTCTAGAATGAAACCACGCTGTTGATCAGGCGTTAAACTGCCCAACCACTTTAATGCCTTTTGAATATTATTTGTACCTGTGTACATCTTGAAGTTACGTAATGGAAGTGATTGCGCCATTGCCCATCCATACAGATTGTTTGCATCTAAATACATGAGATAGTTAGACCTTTTACTTGGATCATAGTCGTCCAAGTATTTGTTGTTTGCTTTACAGTAATGATGCGACGCCATACTAATTCCTCCACGCAGTCCGTTTTCAATCATCTGAATCATTGGTAGGTCAGACAATAAATCAATCTGTACTCCAGTAAACTTTAAGAAAGCGTCCCAACTCATCCCGGGCGCAGAAATGTAATGCGCAGGATCTAGGCTATAATGTTTCATGCAGGTCTTTCTATAATTTTCAAAAAATCCGCCAACAAACATACATCAGCCATCAAGTATGAGTCATGATAGTCTCCCATCGTTTTACACTCTAACTTCTGCCACGCATCTTGAGCATGTTGGTAATCAGAATCGCTGATGTCCTTTCCTCTAAGACTAGAAAAGAACGCGCCTTTAGGAGGAAGTGTGTCTTCATCAAACCTTTCCCAACTGTTCATGTACTCATAAGGGTAAACACCCTTTCTAACAAGAGTTGAGTCAAAATATTTTTCCGTTATTGGGCAGGCCTTTAAGGACATAGCCAGTGCCTCTAATGAGCCCATCATGTGTTGCATAGAGTCGTAGAAAGACATGTTATTTAAAGTGAAACACATGTACTTTTCTGATGACTGTGCAATGCATGCTACCCTGAAGGCGCTGGTTACTGCTTGCAATATAAGATGAGAGTCGTAACCTCGCAAGTTATGAAAGAAGATGGGCAGCTTCCATGTCTTTGGATTCAAACTTTAGTTGAAGATTGCATTTACTGTGCGCTGCACCTCTAAACTTTCCACTAATGTGATCATGGTCTCTTACTGTGGGGTTTACACTCTTGGACGTTAGCTCTAAACCGCAAATCCAACAATGCGTGGCTGAGTCATACTGTTGTTGGTCTTCAGGCGCCATTATGATTTCAGATAAATTCAGATTATTAGAACAGTCATTGCGCACTTGCTGCATGCGTTTTAAGAATGTTTCTGCAGCATCTGGTCCTCTATATAATTCTGGTTCTGAATAAACGCCATCCGACCTAACAATAATGAAGGCAAATGAACAAATCTGATGATTACTCATTAAGACTGTTTTTTCGAAGTTTTTGTGGCGCTGGCCCTTCATAAGGAACAATAAGCGACTCGAAGTCTGCGTAAACTACGTATGGAGAATGTTGCAGCCGTTTCCAGTTCTTAAAACTAACTTTAGATCCAGGAGGGGGCGTAGTTAGTTCTGTCTTACAGTCTACAGAACTTTTACAATGTTTTATATGTTCACTCGCGGCTTGCACAGATGGAATTCTTGTTAAACATTTTCTGCAGAATTCTTGTATGTTAGTGTTTTTGAAGTATGCGCTAATAATCTGCTCATTGTGCGTATCAATGTGTAATGGGGCAGCCCTGCTGGCGAAAACATTAGGAGTAAGTCCACATGACTTTTGGCTGGTTCGCCTATTGTTGGACTGTTCTTGGACACTTTAATTGGCACCAAATTTGTTTCCTCATCCCATGTGTATACATTAACAGTTATTGGGTTGTTTTGTTCTTCAAACTGATCAATTGGTCTACACTAACAGGAAAGGATATTCCATTGAAGTTAAGATCTTTGGCGTATTGCCGATAGTTAGTCACTCTCTCTCTGCGTGGTCGCGGACATGATGCAGCCTTGCAAGAACACACCACATGAAACATTTGTTTCTGAATTTTTTATGTTTACAACTGCTCTCTTTAAAGCCAACTCCCGAGGTAGTGGAATGTAAGCCCTGCCTACAATCGGCGCATACTTAGCCTGTTTTAATCTAATCTCTAGGACTTCGCCCTCTGACCAGCCAGAGCCTCTCATTTTAGCTTCTTCAGCGGCCCACATCAAACTGTGTAAGCATTTTGGTTTGCCCAACCAGGTGTTAAGTCATTATGAGAAAGAATAGTCTGTTGTTTAGTTGAGACCCAGACTTCTAGATTTTCTTCATTTATTGTTACATAGTCGATTAAAACAGCTAACATTACTTTAAACTGGCGGGTCTATTGTTAGTTTGCCTGGAACTTGAGAAATTTCATGTACAACGCTTGCCTGTACGTTTGTTGGGTCAATGACTTCTAAATCAATATCATTCAGTGCTCTTGATAAACGCTCTCTCTCAAGCATTCCTTCAAACAATTCGTCTTGTCCTTCATATATCTTAGCCATGCTGTCTTTCTTTTCTAAGCCAAAATATTTATTTAAATTAAAAAAAAAAAATTAATCAGAATCAATATCAACGGTCTTTTTGCGCTTGGGCTCATAAACTAAAGTATACACACCTTTTGGTGTTGTTAATGTGAGCTGTTTAGAGCAGAGTTTAATGTCTCGTTTACTTTTTTTAAGCATTCCTTTTTTATCTGCTCGGCGTCTGGCTGTTGAGAAAAACTTGTCCTTGCCTTTCTTTGAAGATCAAACTTTTGTCTTTTGTAGTCATCAAAATCGGCCTGTAAACGATTAAATTCTTCATCCGTGATGTTTGAGTCAACAAGCGCTTTATTTATTTTCAGTTTAAACGAACTAAGTTTAGCCGTTATTAGTTGAACCATAGCTGTGTGCTTTTGGAGTTTAGTTTTTATTTTTTTGCTAGCAGCACCTACAGCTAATGAACACAGACCGAGAGCTAAAGACAAACCTCCTAGAGGTAAAGCTGCGGGTGCGCCTATGCCCGTTGCTAAAAGACCAACACTCGTTCCTGCTGATAGAGCACTTATAGTCGATGCTCCAGTATTAACATATGTAACAGCATTAAAGGCAGCAGAATACCTTCGTTTGGTTTTGCTGTATTTTGAAAGGTCTTGCTCTAGTACTTGCTGCATTTGCGTAATGTTTGTTAATCTAAAGGTTTTTTTATGTTAGGGGTTTCTACTATCTCTTCTTTTGGCGGCGCTGTAGGCACATTGGATAAACTTGAACAGACATGCTTTTTATAAATAAAAATAATTTAGTATTGTATATCTTTTAATCTGTTATTTTCAATATTCAGCTGCGCATCATATATTAAAAACAAATGTACATTAAGCGGTTTATTCGGCTTCTTCTTCTTTATCAATTTGAATGTTTATTACGTCTCTCACAGCTCTCCCGCTTCCCATGCAACTGATTATCCTCTGTTGACCTTAGGTCAATCCATAAACCGTATTTTGTTGTTAAATAATCATCAAGTCTTACACTGTGAAGGTGTAGATCTTTAGCCACAAGGTCAACTGTGGATTTCTACACTCCTCCCACTCCAAACAGTTTTCTTATTTCATCAAAAATGCTGATAAGGTTTAAGCCCGCTAGCATAGATTTGGTTAGGACTGCCCTCAATCGAACATTGTACTTTCGTTATTTTGGATAAAAAACTTTTCACTTCCTCTTTTGAATGGTTCTTCATCTTCACACAGCAATAAAATACCTTTAAGCGATCTTGCTGAGACGCTAAAACTAAAATTCCATATAGTGTCTGCCCTGCTTCTAGGATATGTTGTATGATGAATCACTCTTTCGTAATATATTGCTTAATTTTGACTGATATTGGTGCTCAATCAGCCTTGCTAAATTAGGTTGCTAACAACGTCAAACTCTAACGAGATGTCAGAAATGCTGTACATTGCTTCGGTGTCTGTTGATCTGAAACACGTTTGTATTCGTTAAAAGTTAGTTCATATGACAGTCTGTCTTTTAATGCTCCTTGAAAGTATGGCGCATGCGCTTTTAACAACTCAAAATCTAAGGGAATGGAAAAGCGATTTCCAAACGCAAAATTTACACCACATACTTTTTGCCGTCTTTAGTATCTGCGGCACCTATTCTATGTTTTAGTGCTTCTTCATTTTCTATTCCTTGAAACGCAAGATCAGCCCTTTCATTCCCGGTTAGCCATAGATCAGAATAGGTTAAAAATATGTCTGCATTGTGTAAAGAAAATATTTCTTGCCCCTCAGTTTTATAGAAATTTTCTTAACAATTGCCCGCCCCAAATTCTGGACAACTGTCCTGTTTGTGTCTGTTTGTTGAATCAAGTACTATTTTGAAAGTAAGACGCGCAGAGCCTGGCACAATCACTTCATCTGCTCCTAGGTCCGGAAATTTGACAGTAAGATTTGATCTGCATCAATAGTAGATGGATTATTTGGAACAGTAATATTCCGTTTATTCCCTTCACGCCAAAGGGTTCTTTCAGTCTTCTATGCGGGTCAAGAATCAAGCCATATGCATGTAACATTTTTTATAAACAAAATAAAAAAATTAATTATTAAAGAAACATGGCAGGCATTGAAGATGAAGATTATGAGTTTTTGATCGTGGAGACGACATGAGTGATTCCCCTTGGGAGCGGCATCGCTCGGGGCTCTCATTGCATGATGAATTAGCAGAAATCGGGAGTACATTACCAACAAGTCGGTATAAATTAACAGAAAGTAAGGCCAGATCATTATACCAAAGTTTAGGCCAAGAACCTCCCGAATTTATAGACCCTAATGATTTTGAAGTAAAAGATGACCATTTGTTGTGAGGAGCGACCAAGGACAACTTGTTTCAGCTTACAACTAAAAAAGACCCATCAAAGTTTTTAGCCGTGGGTTCAATTAGAAATAGACTCAGTGTGAAAGATCAAAATCGCCTTGGCCTTGTTAGCCAAATTAAGGGCGAGGCAGTTTTCTAAACTTCAAACACACTGCAAGAACTCCCGACAGATAACCAAATGCAAAACATGGAACTTAAAGAATTAAATCAATCAGCAGGCGAATTAATAAATACAATAGAAGCAGAAACCAGTTTTTCAGAAGAAACAGCGTTAAAAACAATTAATGATTCCCCATTGCCTATGCGAGAATTATTAGCCCTTGATCGTACTTTAAGAACCATCAGAGGCGAATTAACAAACAATTTAGCAAAACTAGGTGAACTAGATGAGCATATAAAAAGAGAAAAAGAAAAACTCGTTGAGGCTGATGACGCCAACTTAGGGCCTGATATTAAAGAAAGAATAGCCCAAAGACTAAAAGATCTTGAACAAGAGAGATCAGCAAGACTAGAAGTGACAACTACTAACCGAGACCAATTACGAACTCAAGTGAATAGAATAAGAGAAACTATCGAAAAAATTTTATATGAAAGACACAACGCTAGCAGAACGAATAAGAACATTGTTTAGAGAGCAGGGAGTCACATTAGCAAGCGTTATAACAGCCTTAGGATTTGCAATAAGTACATTGGTGTTGGCTATTACAGGCGGCGTGAGGTCAAAGTTCAGTGCCTCCACCACCATCGCCTCCACCTGATAAATCATGGGTAAAAAAAACAGCTTGATCACTTGCAAGTTATTAAAAAAATTAGCTGGTAAAGCCGTGGACGCTTTACCAGGAATATTGGGGAGTATTGTCAGCTGGCTTTTGTCTACTGCAAGCAAAGTAGTTGGCTTTATGGCCGAGCACTTATGGGCATTAGTTCTTGTAATAGTTGGGTTACTATTTAGTAAGATAGAGACCAAGTAATCCTATGCCAGTTAATCCAAGAACAAGCGCTGTCTTTTCATATTCATGTCATCGCGAACAGAGTCCGCGAGCTTTGCTGAGTCTTCAATGGCCTTTGGGCTTTGGGCCGCGGGATTGGATAACTTAATCTTGGGTGTTCTTTTATTGTTTGTAATATTACTGGCTCAGAATTTATGTCGTTTTTTCCCAACCTTCTGTTCATTGCCTGCTATAAGAATTTCATTATTATAGTTTATTATTGTACCTATCTGGAGTCTGAGGTCAGAAGGCAGCATGTATAAACCAGTGCCAACAGCAAAGTCTACTTTCGATCTTGCGTATTGTAAACATGTTGGTACCTTTGAATACTTGAAGGTAAATCAACTGTAGAATTAATGGCGTCCTCTAAATTTGCTAAGTATGTTTTTGTGGCGTCAAAGCCAGTAGAAGGATCAGTTATGCTCGATCTTGCTGTCTTGCGACCCTAGCAAACACCAAACGTAAGTACGAATAGAGTCGTTTATTCGTTCTATTCCCGCCCTAGTTAGGCCCTTAGAAGTGTCTAAGATAAATGTTTGTCCATGCTGTTTTATGCTCTTGCTGTAGGGACCCAGGCTCAACAGTTGTGCCAAAAAAGAAAGATTTGAAAGGAGGATGCCAGTCATAGTTATACTTTCTGTGCGTGCCCCGAAAATAAAGGTCGCCTAGGCCATGATTATGATCCAACTTTTGTCTAAAGCCTGTCTTGATGTTAATATTGAATTCGTTACAGATCCTTTCAAAGCCTTCATGTCTATTATGTTGCTGAGTGGATTAAACGTTTGTCATTTGTAATGGAGCTTGCAGTTCAGTCAAAATACGTCTGAAGGTGTAATAGAAATGAAATCTGTACACTGACCTCACCAAAGGATCATGGTGATTTAAATGATCGGCATACGACACTCCACACCCAGTTGATGCGCAAAACACAGCAAAGTTTAACTGGTTCTGATAAAACTGCATCGGATGACTAAACCACGCTTTCTTGATGTGGTCGTTTTCAATAGGGGGTTAAGATAGCTCTTCAATGGAGTACTCACCTTTTTATGAAAAGAGGCAGTCTGGGTCACAGCAATGTCAAGAGTATCAGTTTGCTATATTTTTAAGATTGTAGTGCGGCCCAACAAATATTTTGCGCCAGTATATTTGAATGCACTCATTTTTTATTTCGTTTAAAAAATGTTTGTAACAATAACAACTCAAGACCGTCCTTCGTTTTTTGAACATGCTATTAATAACAATTGCGGAAGCAGAATGGTTGCGCTTCCATGAAATATTCTACAAAGTTGTATGGTTTAATATAACTAAAGCCAAGGGGAATAATAAGATTACAAAATATGAAAGGAGAACAAACGACGTTAAACAGTTAACAATACCTGATGGTTATACGGGTTTTGCTCACTAAAAGAAGCAATGAGTAACTTAGACATTACTCTTAAACTTAACAATGCAAATCTAAAAACAATATTAACATTCAAACCTGAAGAAGCAAAATACGATTTTGATAGAGAGCTAGCTAAAATGCTAGGCTTTACAACTAGCAATCTACCCCACTCATAGTTTTAGTGTTTCGCCAGATGAAACTACGTTTGAGGGGAAAGTCCGCTCAATCTTGCATTACATTCATTACTCTATGTTCATTTGGACGAGCTAAGCACTGATGAAAACTTATATGATGGAAGGCCCTCAACTGTTTTAAGAGCTCTTCCGTCAGGAAAGCTGCATATTGCGATTATGAAATTATACAATTCCATAATTTACAGTTTAAAAGATTAGTTTGTGGGAGGGTCGGATCATTTAATATAAAAATCAAAGACAAAACAGGAAAGTCGTAAAATGTGATAACCTGCACATTGTTTTGGAAATAAAATAATAAGTTGTACTAAAAAATGTCGCGCGGCCAGATGAATCCGGAGTTACATTAGCACCTGTGAGGTGTATAACTTTAGAATAAAAGACCTTGCAGACGTTGCGGACTTTGAACAAATGGTGAGATAGGCACTTTGTATGGTTTTAGTACACTAAAGATGGTGATTATAAACGCAAAGAGGTTGACGACAACAAAAGTTTCCTAAACTAGAGCAACTACGCAATCTAGAAGCAAATAATGTTGCCAGTATGAATATAAAATAGGTTCGAAAACCTGACCTCAAATGGCACTTAGAACCATATTTATGAATGGGACATAAAATTTTGAATTCATAAGCCCATTTACATATTTTAGGCCGTCAAAAAAGTTTCAGAAAAGCATTCAACTCTGGCCCTTACATGTAAGTCTTATGCCGGACGACAATAGTCGGAAAGAAATTGAAATAACGCCGTA
>CM031612.1:78187517-78192517 GCA_018398815.1 Conus ventricosus
GTAGGTAACACTCTGCAGTGGGGTAAACAGAACGTATTAGGTGTGTGTGTGTATATGTGTGTGTGAGAGTATATATATATATATTATATATATATAAAATATATATATATATATATATATATATATATATATATATATATGTGTGTGTGTGTGTGTGCGTGTGTGTGTGTGTGTGTGTGGTGTGTGTGTGTGTATGTATGTGTGTGTGTGTGTGTGTGTGTGTGTGCGCGCGCACGCGCGTTTACACGTGTCTATGGGAGAGAGAGAGAGAGAGAGAGAGTTGTATTATTTCTCTCTTCTTCTATTAGAGAGAGAGAGAGAGAGAGATTTGTATTATTTCTCTCTTCTTTTATTCATTTTATTGTAAAATACACCTGGCCAGACGTTTGTGAATTTGTAGTTGATGGTAAGGGTTGTTTTCATACATTATTGGGACATTGGGGCAGTATATTTTTTTCTTTCCTCTGTCTTTTTATTTCTTTGATCGTGTGTTCCATTCTTTCTTTTTGTCTTCTTTCTTTCATGATCTTTAGCTATGGTAAGCCTTTGTAAAAAATCACGGCAGAACAGTTCTTTGCTTGGGAGAAGGAGGAAGAGGAGCTCAACACTGATAACAGGTCTCCAAACCTCATGAGAGAACATTTTCCAGTTTCTTGTGGCTTTGGTCCATTACTGTGTGCTGCCATAAGAACAGCGCCAGTCAAAAGTACCACAAGAGTCTTTTGTCAGAGACTGTAGGGAAACGATCATGTGGGAAAATGTTCTCCAACTCCTAGTGTCTGTTTTCCTTTTTTTTTTTTAAACTTATGTTCCGAAGAAATCTCGTTTAACTTCTTAGGCGTGTTCTGCAATGCAGCTTTGAACGGGAGACGATGTTATGTGTATTTGTGGTATGGCGAGAAACGCTCAGTTCCCTGTTGGGAGGCAGCTCCGCCAGTCAGTGCCTCCTGTGCCTGTGTCTTTGTGGATTATTACTGCAGGGAGGGCCGGGGCAGAAAGCTAGTCTGGGTTATTTGCCTTTCGGGGCTGGCAATGGGCGTCCTGTGGGAAGGTATTGTGCGCCAGGTAGGGAGACAACGCCGGCATCTTTGATTGTTTCCCTTGTTTGATTCTCTCCGCACAAAGAGCTAAGACCACCTCCTTCACTCTGCCCTGTTCTTTGTCCCTGGTCTTCTTTCCTTTCCTCTTCTCCTCTATACACAATTGTCACTCTGCCCTGTTCTTTGTCCCTGGTCTTCTTTCCTTTCCTCTTCTCCTCTATACACAATTGTCACTCTGCCCTGTTCTTTGTCCCCGGTCTTCTTTCCCTTTCTCTTCTCCTCTATACACAATTGTCACTCTGCCCTGTTCTTTATCCGTGGTCTTCTTTCCTTTCCTCTTCTCCTCTATACACAATTGTCACTCTGCCCTGTTCTTTGTCCCTGGTCTTCTTTCCCTTTCTCTTCTCCTCTATACACAATTGTCACTCTGCCCTGTTCTTTATCCGTGGTCTTCTTTCCTTTCCTCTTCTCCTCTATACACAATTGTCACTCTGCCCTGTTCTTTGTCCCTGGTCTTCTTTCCTTTCCTCTTCTCCTCTATACACAATTGTCACTCTGCCCTGTTCTTTGTCCCTGGTCTTCTTTCCTCTTCTCCTCTATACACAATTGTCACTCTGCCCTGTTCTTTGTCCCTGGTCTTCTTTCCTTTCCTCTTCTCCTCTATACACAATTGTCACTCTGCCCTGTTCTTTGTCCCTGGTCTTCTTTCCTCTTCTCCTCTATACACAATTGTCACTCTGCCCTGTTCTTTGTCCCTGGTCTTCTTTCCTCTTCTCCTCTATACACAATTGTCTGTCTGTCTCCTTCACTCTGCCCTGTTCTTTGTCCCTGGTCTTCTTTCCTTTCCTCTTCTCCTCTATACACAATTGTCACTCTGCCCTGTTCTTTGTCCCTGGTCTTCTTTCCTCTTCTCCTCTATACACAATTGTCTCTCTGCCCTGTTCTTTGTCCCTGGTCTTCTTTCCTTTCCTCTTCTCCTCTATACACAATTGTCACTCTGCCCTGTTCTTTGTCCCTGGTCTTCTTTCCTTTCCTCTTCTCCTCTATACACAATTGTCACTCTGCCCTGTTCTTTGTCCTGGTCTTCTTTCCTTTCCTCTTCTCCTCTATACACAATTGTCACTCTGCCCTGTTCTTTGTCCCTGGTCTTCTTTCCTTTCCTCTTCTCCTCTATACACAATTGTCACTCTGCCCTGTTCTTTGTCCCTGGTCTTCTTTCCTTTCCTCTTCTCCTCTATACACAATTGTCACTCTGCCCTGTTCTTTGTCCCTGGTCTTCTTTCCTTTCCTCTTCTCCTCTATACACAATTGTCACTCTGCCCCGTTCTTTGTCCCTGGTCTTCTTTCCTTTCCTCTTCTCCTCTATACACAATTGTCACTCTGCCCTGTTCTTTGTCCCTGTCTTCTTTCCTTTCCTCTTCTCCTCTATACACAATTGTCACTCTGCCCTGTTCTTTGTCCCTGGTCTTCTTTCCTTTCCTCTTCTCCTCTATACACAATTGTCACTCTGCCTGTTCTTTGTCCCTGGTCTTCTTTCCTTTCCTCTTCTCCTCTATACACAATTGTCACTCTGCCCTGTCTTTGTCCCTGGTCTTCTTTCCTTTTCTCTTCTCCTCTATACACAATTGTCACTCTGCCCTGTTCTTTGTCCCTGGTCTTCTTTTCCTTTCCTCTTCTCCTCTATACACAATTGTCACTCTGCCCTGTTCTTTGTCCCTGGTCTTCTTTCCTTTCCTCTTCTCCTCTATACACAATTGTCACTCTGCCCTGTTCTTTGTCCCTGGTCTTCTTTCCTTTCCTCTTCTCCTCTATACACAATTGTCACTCTGCCCTGTTCTTTGTCCCTGGTCTTCTTTCCTTTCCTCTTCTCCTCTATACACAATTGTCACTCTGCCCTGTTCTTTGTCCCTGGTCTTCTTTCCTCTTCTCCTCTATACACAATTGTCACTCTGCCCTGTTCTTTGTCCCTGGTCTTCTTTCCTCTTCTCCTCTATACACAATTGTCACTCTGCCCTGTTCTTTGTCCCTGGTCTTCTTTCCTTTCCTCTTCTCCTCTATACACAATTGTCACTCTGCCCTGTTCTTTGTCCCTGGTCTTCTTTCCTTTCCTCTTCTCCTCTATACACAATTGTCACTCTGCCCTGTTCTTTGTCCCTGGTCTTCTTTCCTTTCCTCTTCTCCTCTATACACAATTGTCACTCTGCCCTGTTCTTTGTCCCTGGTCTTCTTTCCTTTCCTCTTCTCCTCTATACACAATTGTCTGTCTGTCTCCTTCACTCTGCCCTGTTCTTTGTGTCTGGTCTTCTTTCCTTTCCTCTTCTCCTCTATACACAATTGTCACTCTGCCCTGTTCTTTGTCCCTGGGCTTCTTTCCTTTCCTCTTCTCCTCTATACACAATTGTCTGTCTGTCTCCTTCACTCTGCCCTGTTCTTTGTCCCTGGTCTTCTTTCCTTTCCTCTTCTCCTCTATACACAATTGTCACTCTGCCCTGTTCTTTGTCCCCGGTCTTCTTTCCTTTCCTCTTCTCCTCTATACACAATTGTCACTCTGCCCTGTTCTTTATCCGTGGTCTTCTTCCTTTCCTCTTCTCCTCTATACACAATTGTCACTCTGCCCTGTTCTTTGTCCCTGGTCTTCTTTCCTTTCCTCTTCTCCTCTATACACAATTGTCACTCTGCCCTGTTCTTTGTCCGTGGTCTTCTTTCCTTTCCTCTTCTCCTCTATACACAATTGTCACTCTGCCCTGTTCTTTATCCGTGGTCTTCTTTCCTTTCCTCTTCTCCTCTATACACAATTGTCACTCTGCCCTGTTCTTTATCCGTGGTCTTCTTTCCTTTCCTCTTCTCCTCTATACACAATTGTCACTCTGCCCTGTTCTTTATCCGTGGTCTTCTTTCCTTTTCTCTTCTCCTCTATACACAATTGTCTCTCTGTCTGTCTGTCTGTCTGTCTGTCTGTCTCTCTCTCTCTCTCTCTCTCTCTCTCTCTCTCTCTCTCTCTTCTCTCTCTCTCTCTAGCTAGCTATCTAGTTCGCTCGCAAGCAAGCAAACAAGCAACCAATTAACCAACCAACCAACCAACCAACCTACCATTATATTCGCGCTCACACACACACACACACACACACACACACACACACACACACACACACACACACACACACGCACGCACGCACGCACGCACGCACCCACGCACACACACACACACACACACACACACACACACACACACACACACACACACACATACACACACACACACACACACACACACACACACACACACACACACACACACACACACACGCACACACACACACATTTTCGCTTATTCGTTTGCGTTTTCCCGTCCAGAGTGATCATTATTCACAAGCGTCCCCTTTGGTTGTATATCTGCTTGCATCGCTGCTCTTGCTGGAATATGTCAAACATCATTTTCCATAGGATTCATCTTCCTTCCTCTACCCGTTTTTCCACCCCGTCTCTCTCTCTCTCTCTCTCTCTCTCTCTCTCTCTCTCTCTCTTCCTCTCTCTCTCTCTCTCTCTCTCTCTCTTCGTTCTCTCCTTCTCTCTGCACCACCCTCTTCCCCATTTCTGCAATCCTCTTTTCCACAACACTTCTTTCTTTTTTCCTCAACCGTCTGTCTCTCTGCCTGCCTGCCCGCCTGTCTGTCTGTCTCTCTGCCTGCCTGCCCGCCTGTCTGTCTGTCTCTCTGCCTGCCTGCCCGCCTGTCTGTCTGTCTCTCTGCCTGCCTGCCCGCCTGTCTGTCTCTCTGCCTGCCTGCCCGCCTGTCTGTCTGTCTCTCTGCCTGCCTGCCCGCCTGTCTGTCTGTCTCTCTGCCTGCCTGCCCGCCTGTCTGTCTGTCTCTCTGCCTGCCTGCCCGCCTGTCTGTCTCTCTGCCTGCCTGCCCGCCTGTCTGTCTGTCTCTCTGTAACATGGTAAGGCTCACGACCTAACAC
>CM031612.1:78197517-78200017 GCA_018398815.1 Conus ventricosus
GAGAGAGAGAGAGAGAAAGAACCGAGTGTGCTAAGAGCCAGGACACAGAATCACAATTCAATGACCTTAAACTTAGGGCTAGAACAGGTGACGTTGTGGGGCCTTTAGGAGAGACAGTATAGTAATGTTCGTTGATCCAGAACAGAGAATACCAATCCAGCAATGTTCCCAAACATGGGCTTCAAGTAGCCAGTACAGCGTGGCCTTCAGAGAGAGATAACACGATTGTTTTCCAGTGTCGATGAGGGATGACCTGTCCAGTAACTTCCCCAATCATCGGGTAGCTTATGTGGCGATACCTTTAGAAAATGACAACTTAGTAGTGTTCCTTTCGCCACGTCAGAGAATCTAAAGATCTCCCCAGCCATAGGGTTGTAACAACTGGTGTAGCAGACCCTTTAGGGAAGCACAACAGTGTTCCTATCCCCAGGACAGACAGTCACACTGAAGTGGCTTACCAAAGCTAACAGGGAATCACAATAACGGAAGGAGGCGAAGACGTACGTCAGAAAAAAAGGCTTCAAAAGCACAAATAAAGTTTTATATTCCTGAAGGTTAAACTATACTAGTAACAAAAGAAGCAATTCATTACTGTTGAAACCTCATGTCAGGGAACTTATGATGCCATGCCCAAGAGAGGTCGTTACACCCAAAAAATGATGTAGCCTAACTCCCCAAGTACCCCCCCCCCTCCCGACACCTGTTCCTTCCTCTCCGCTGCCAGGAAATAAGTACTGACACGAGAATGTGCTAACAAATTCCCCACTGGTTTGACACACAAGATTCATAATATGTGTAATCGGGAGGCATTTGATCAATACAAACAATGCTGATAGACTGAAACCTCTCCATGCAGTTATGCACCGTAAGGCTGCCGGGAATGTATTCCACCCTGTCTCCGTGTACAAGATCATCATACAGGGTACAGAAAAGGATACACATGCATCTCACCATAACTTAGCCAATCCTACAGGAAACAGTGGGGAGAGGAGGGGAGGAGGGGGACATGTTATGTATCTCGCCATGACTGCCCGTTCAACACCACCCAGCAGAGCACAGTGGGAGGACAGTCATGTTGCTCACCGTGACTTGGACTCTCCTACAGGACACAGTGGAGGATAGACATGTTGCTCACCGTGCATGTTTTGTTAGAATTCCCTGTCCACGACCACGCTACTCCGGGCTGTGGAGGCTGGGCTTGTATTTCACCATAAATCCTGTTCAGGACCGTCCTACAGGGAACAGTGCAGAGAAAACGTACTGGGGCAGACCCCCCCCCCCCCCTCCCCCAAATCAAGTAAGTACAAGCAATAGTCAGTACTAGGGCAACAGTGAGGTGTCATCTAAGGATTCCCCACAGATACTCGACAGAGGCCTAATGGCTCGGAAACCTTGGACGATCTCTCTCTCTCTCTCTCTCTCTCTCTCTCTCTCTCTCTCTCTCTCTTCTCTCTCTCTCTCTCTCTGTGTCATTGTGTCTGTCTGTGTGTCTAGCTGTCTCGCTCTGTCTGCCTGTCTGTCTGTCTATCTGTCTGTCTGTCTGTCTGTCTGTCTTCTCTCTCTCTCTCTCTCTCTCTCTCTCTCACTCTCTCTCTCTCTCTCTTTCCCCCGTTCTCTCTGTCCCAGTCTGTCTGCCTCTGTCTGTCTGTCTGCCTCTGTCTCTGTGTATGTCTTTCTCTGTCTATATCTGTCTGTTTCTATCTGTCTCTGTCTTTGTCTGTCTGTCTCTGTCTTCGCCCCCCCCCCCCCCCTCTCTCTCTCTCTCTCTCTCTCTCTCTCTCTCTCCTCCCTCCCTCTCTGTCTCTCTCATTGTTGTCTCCGCCTCTTTAAGCAGACCTGTGTGTGCGGAATGTTCCAGGGGAGATGACTTCACCTGTCTCTGTTTGTCCTGGATCGTCTTACCGCGCCCTTTGCCAATTTTCCCCTCTTCAGGCGTCTCTCCAAATGTTTGTACATGGCTAAGATATAGACGTTTTCCCAGCTTGTGATAAATCCCCTAATTGCATGTTGCGCTGTCTGTGATGTGGCCGACGCTTTCTGTCCTTATCTTGATCATCGTTATCCTGCGCAGACGAGAATCGCTGGCGATCACGGTGTTGATTCAAGTCCTGTCACTCAGTCTGTCAGTGTGATGGACAGTCTGTTTGGCGGCCTGTCCTTTAGCGGGTTGTTGGGGATGAAACGAGAGTGTTGCTGAGTTTTTGGAAAACCGCTTGTGATAGGAGCTGGAGTTTCTCTTCTGCCGGTGGCGAGCGAGGTCGGCATGCTAGAAGGACATAATGTCCACCGCTTATCCTGGCGCTGTTACCCATCGTCCTTTTAACCAAACGGGTGAAATTGTGAGCGGTATAGATGCACCATCGACGTAACATGGGTTAAATTGTCAGCTGTCAAGACGCACGCACCATGATCAAAAAGGATCAAATCGTGAGATGTGTAGATATGGACGAATATTTCATTGTCACAGATAAGATCAAGTTGTAAACAGTCTAAATACTCC
>CM031612.1:78205017-78207517 GCA_018398815.1 Conus ventricosus
ACATCTGCAGGTTATTTTATTCTTTGAACATGACAGTATGATTTTCCCAAGGATAAAGAGAACTGCTTTGTGTATTGATATTCTTGAAACATAGGTACATCAAGAGCGACAATTTTAGAAGTCGTGCTGTGCCCAAAACCAAAACACCCCATTTTTCCTCCTAATGTCTGAAACTATCACCGCATGACGTTGGAGGGCGTGATAAGACAGATCAGGTAGGGGGGTGGATTCTGGCTGTGTCAGCGTTTGGGAAACGGAGCGGTTTGATAGGGTATGGTATAAAAGCGTGTTTGTTACCCCGTTTATGAAAGAAGGGGGAAGAAAAAGGGGGGAGAGGAGTTTGGGGGGAAATGAGACAGAGCATTAAAAACTGCAGACTGAATCGCCCCGGGTAGTTAGTCTCTAGCCACCCTACAAAATCAACACCCCCACTTTAAAATTCCCCGGACCGTTCCCTTTTACTAAAAACGACAAGAAAAAAACACGCCCCCCCTCCCTTTCCCCTCCCCCTCCCCCCACCCCCTCTACCTCCAAACCCAGGCGTATTCCAGGAGGCGTCACCTCGTAGACCTCATCCATGCTTTGGGACCCAGATACAGTGTAAAAAAAAACCCCGACAAGCGGCCCCGGGGACGGGTCGGGAAAAGGGGGGGTTTGGGGATGCTGAGTGGATTAGTGGCATGTGGTAGGAACCCCGGTTTTGGGTTACCAACCTTTTTTTTTTTTTTTTGTCCCCCCCTTTTTCCGGCATAACGAACACACACTGAAAACGGGGCAGATTGGTGGTAACAACATGCCCTTCAAATGGTTTAAAAACCCGGGTTTCCCGTGTGTGAACGCAACACGTAAACCCCATCCCCAACTTTCGGAAGGTGGGCCATTTTTGGCCGTTGGTATGGATGACACGTTAAATGATGCCCCCTGCGTGGAGAAATGGAAAGAATTAAGGAAGAAGGGAAAAAGAGTGATCGATATTGAAAAGATATTGACTGGATGACACGGGAAAAAGACTGAATGAAGCGCCAGCTGGAGCCTTTTTAGTCGGGGATACCCCGGTAGGCAGCCCGTTTTGTAAACAGTGTGGGTTGTAAGCGTTAGGTTGGCCCTAGCCGAGATGGCGCTTATAGTATTCTTATTATTATTATTATTTGTCTCCGTTTGTGATGGGGGTTTGTCTCCCTTTTTGTGTGGGGGGTTATTTTGAGGGGACTGGTCGTACTGGCTTCAAAAATGGTTTGAAAGACAACGCTCTCTTCAAAATGAGAAGAGCACAGAGAGAGGAGAGAGAGAGAGAGAGAGAAGAGAGAGAGAGAGAGAGAGAGAGAGAGAGACAGACAGACAGACAGCAGACAGACAGACAGACAGACAGACAGAGAGCAGAAGAATTTCAAACGAGAAGTCCAGACAGAGAGGAATAGATCCAGGAAGAAAAGAAGGAAGAAGACCTCAAAGAAGCTTTGCAGAGAAAGAAAAGAGAAGACACGGTGCCTAGGAAAAGTCAGTGAACGAGAAGGCGTACGGATGGGTGGTGTTGGGAGTAAGTGAGGCAGGGGAGATAACAAAAGGACAACATGAAGTCAAACACAAGGATGTCACATCTCTAAATACTATAGTTACAGATGAATTAACACATCATAAAAGCACCCATACCAAATATACACCTCGCCATCCTCCAAACAAACAAACGAACAAACACAACAAAGACAAGTCTTAGTCTATTTTACCGCCATGTACATCACTCGAAGTCATCACCGCCATCACGAACAAACAAACAAAGACAAGTCTTAGTCTATTTTACCGCCATGTACATTACTCAAAGTCATCACCGCCATCACGAACAAACAAACAAAGACAAGTCTTAGTTTATTTTACCGCCATGTACATCACTCGAAGTCATCACCGCCATCACGAACAAACAAACAAAGACAAGTCTTAGTCTATTTTACCGCCATGTACATCACTCAAAGTCATCACCGCCATCGCCCTCCTCTTCCCACAATCAATCACAAAACAAGCAAACAAACAAACAACATCTAACAAAATTAAAAACAGCTTAGCAAACAAAGAAAGAAAGCCCACGCTTTTAATAACCCTCTGGCCACAATGTGATATCTCAGTCATACTCGCTGTGCTGTCAGCAGCATGAACTAGATTGGGAAATCCCCGCTCCCCACCCTCCCTCACCCCTCCCGCTCTTTCCGCAATGTGCCTTGCCTACTCATATTTGGTGCAGATAACGGTGATAAGGCAAACGCGGGGTATATAAGGTGGCTTTGATAAGGCTGGAATGTCATCTAGTCCTCATACACACCGTGTGTGGTTCGACGCTACCTAGAGAGAGGAAGAACGATTGTTGAGAGCTTGAGGCGGTTCGTTATAGCATCAAAAGGCCTTTGTATCGCACTGTTTTTGTAATGGAGAGAGAGAGAGAGAGGGGGGGGGGGGGGGTTGGAGGGAGGGAGACAAGAATTTAAAGCACTGTAATTTATACCTACAGGTA
>CM031612.1:78212517-78232517 GCA_018398815.1 Conus ventricosus
TTTTCTTTTCGTTTTGCCTGGACACGATTTTCAGAGCTTTGGCTTCTCTTCAGCTGGCTTGGCAAGTGCAGGTGCGGTAAGAGCACTGAGATCCCCCAAAATCCTTTGTTCACGAAGGCAAAATGACTGAAACGTTAGTTTCAACATAGTCCTTTTTTTCCCCTTTTAAAGCTATCGATAATGGATCATATGTGACAAAAAATGACGGCGACATTATATTTCAGCTGTTTCTAGAACGTGAAAGTGCCCCAAAAAAAAAATGCAAAACCCAAAAAAACCGTTTGCCCACTTGTGGATTTTAAAAAAGAAGTGTAACAGAAAGTGAGATCACTCTCCTTGTTGGGCTAGTTTAGGCCTGTCCGTGAAAGGGTACTTATTTGAGTTTCTCTCGCAACCTTCATCTGGGCAAAGCCCACTTGCTGAATTTTTTTTTACATTAGATAAATGTTACAATCCCCCCATTCCTACGCCTGCAAAGACAATTACCTCATTTTCTAGAAACAGTAGTGTTCCTCTTGTTTTCCCCCCCCCCCCCCCCCCCCCCCCCCCCCCCCCCCCCCCCCCTCCCCCCCCCCCCCCCCACTTTCCAGTTTGCTTGTTCATTTGTTTTTCTTGTTTTCTAGTGGTTTGACAGTCTTGAATGGCTTGACTCAGCTTCTGGTTGTCGTTGGTTGACAGTGGTGTGGTGGTGGTGGTGATGAGGTTGTTGTTGTTTTCACCCGGAGAGAGAATGTCAGCTCTCACGCGGACACCACCCTCGGCGTGGCTGTAAAACAATGTCAAGTGTCCACGCCAGTAAACGTTCTTTCCCTCTTTTCATTCTATACCGAAGCTCCCTTTCTTTCAAGGGTCGCTCCAGTTTTCTTTGATGTTGCCAATTTCATTACGGCCCGAAGCGCACTAGAGAACAGATAAATGTCTGTTCACCCCCACTAGACTTCACACCGAGTTTTGGGCGAACAGTGGGCCTAAAAGCCGCCTTTATTCGTGGGCGGAAGAGAGAGAGATAGAGAGAGAGAGAGAATCACCGGCAGACAGACGACAGACAGAGAAGAGAGAGACAGAGAGACAGACAGGTCAGACAGACAGAGAAGAGAGCGACAGAGAGCAGACAGATGACAGACAGTTTTCGGGCGAAAGTGCTCTAGAATCAGCATATATTATGTTCTCTGAAAGTAAGACGTTAATAACCAAAAAATAACGATTATCTACCAAACAAACATACTGGGCAGGGTTATCCGTTTTTATTTTTAATACTTAATTTACTAACTTTTTCAGGATTTTAGTTTTTGCTTAATCCTGTGTTTTCCTGGTCATGTTCATAAAACATCATTTTCGCGGCAAAATTCTGCATAATGAGTCTCTGTCTTCATGTGAAATATAACTACAGTTCGTTAAACTTTCTCTAGTCTTTGATAACCGAGTTAGTTATATTTCTGGCATAAAATCCACCACATTATCCCAAGCCATGCTCTTCCGCTGAAAGTAGTTTCGACAAGTGTTTCTCTTTTTAACTATGTCTCTTTCTGCCGAACAGTAATCCTAAATAAATTGTGTCTGCGTTCCTTCAAACAGTCTATAAAAACTGTTCGAAACACTCATCAGTTTATTGCTAGGATCAACTAAATATATGTCTCATCTGCATATAAACCTGTCTATCATGATTGCTTTGTTCATTTAAAGTGTTGGACAGAAAACCACAATATGATTCAAATTATTCCGATAAAACTGTTTGTAACAGGTCGAGGATATAAATATTGTTTGTCCAACAAACCAGTCTGCCCACAAATCAATGAGCATTGAGGAGTTTTTGCCATAAAGTTTAACTGCTCCATAGTTTTATAACAGAGTTTACTTAATCCAGTTAGTATTTTTATCATACTCTCGTCAAAACTTGTGCAGTATAATAAAACCCTCTGAGGCCTAAAAGTGTAAGATTAATCACACTTTAGTTTCTGTAAGATTGTTTCTATTTAAGTCAACATTGATTTTGTGGCTTTGTTGTTATGATCTAATATGCCTCGCCATTGTGCAAGACGACGATGGGAATTTAAACGTTAAGGCGTTTAACAGTCTACGGTTTGCAAGCTAATATTAATTCCTTTATAAGGTACACTAACGCCACAACCCCATCCCTCTCCTCATCTTTAAAGACAGAAATTTCAAATATTCATAGTGAACGTGTCTCCTAAGTTTCTGCTTGGAAAGAAACTGTAATTTTGTGAAGCTTTTTCTACAACTGTTTCTTTTCTGTGGCGGATGTACGGCTGTTCCCATACGGGTCGTTATTTCCAATTTCTTTCCGACTCTGTCGTCCGGCATAAGACTTACCATGTAAAGGGCCAGAGTTGAATGGCTGTCTGAATACTTTTTTTGAAGGTAAAATATGTTAATATTGGGCTTATGAATTCAAATTTTATTTCCCATTCTAAATATGGTTTAAGTTGCCAGTTGAGGTCAGGTTTTCGAACTATTTATATTCTTACTGGCCAACCTTATTTGCCTCTAGATTGCGCAGCTGTTTAGTTTAGGAAACTTTTTGCTGTCCGCCAACCTCTTTGCGGAGTTTTAATAGGATCACCTTCTTTAGTGTACTCAAAACCATACAAAGCGCCTATCTCACCGTTCTGTCAAAGTCCGCAAACGTCATGCGAGTCGGTTAATTCTAAGGTATACACTCACAGGCGCTAATGTAAACTCCTGATTCTTCGGCCCCCGCGACATTATTTTTAGTAAAGTTATTATTTTATTTCCAAAAACAAAGTGCAGGTTATCACATTTCACAAACTTTCCCGCTTCTTTGTCTTTTGATTTTTATATTAAATGATCCGACCTCCCACAAACTACTCTTTTAAACTGTTAAATTAGGGAATTGTATAATTTCTTAATCGCAATATGCAGCTTTCCTGTCGGAAAGAGCTCTTAAAACGTGAGGGCCTTCCGTCATATAAGTTTTCATCAGTGTCAGGCTCATCCAAATGAACATAGAGTAATTGAATGTAATGCAGATCGAGCGGACTTTCCCCCTCATAAGTAGGTTTGGGATGGTTGGTACTCTAAAATTCTATAAATTGTTAGCTGTAAGCCTAAATTTAGCTAGTTCTTTATCAAAATAGTAAACCTACTTCTTCTTCAGGTCTGAATGGTAACTTGTTTTTAGATTCGCATTGTTAAGTTTTGAGAGTAATGTCGAAAGATTAATCATTGCTTCTTTTGTTGAGCAAACCCGTAATAACCATCAGCTTTGTTAACTGGCTAACTAAATGTTCCTGCAGTATCAAAATTTTTGAATCTTATTATTCTTCCTGGATACACTTATATTAAACCATACGACTTTGTAGAATATTTTCATGGAGCGCGACCCGTTCTAGTTTCGCAATTGTTATCAATAGATGTTTCGTAACACGAAGGACGTGTCTTGGGTTGTTATTGTTACAAAATACATTTTTTAAAACAAATTAAAAATGAAGTGCTTTCAAAGATACTGATGCCAAAATATTCTGTGGGGCCGCACTACACTCCTAAAAAATATAGCAACTGATCCTCTTGACATTTGCTGTGACCCAGACTGCCTCTTTTCATAAAAAGGTGAGAGTACTCCATTGAAGAGCTATCTTAACCCCCTATTGACAAAGAACACATCCAGAGAAAGCGTGTTTAGTCATCCGTTGCAGTTTTATAGAACCAGTTAATACTTTTGCTCGTGTCTTGTGCATCAACTGGTTTGTGGACGTGTCGTATGCTAATCATTTAACTCATCCTGATCCTTTGTGAGGTCAGTGTAAAGATTCATTTTTTATTACAACATCAGACGTATTTTGACCTGATCTGACAAGCGCCATTACCGAATGACAAATCGTTTATCCATTTAGCAACAGAATAGACATGAAGGCTTTTTAAAGGATCTGGAAAGAAATTAATATTACATCAAGACAGACTTTAGACAAAAAGTTGGATCTTGATCATGGCATAGACACCCCTTATTTTCGGGGCACGCACAGAAAGTATAATATGTCTTGAAACTCTCCTTTCAAAATGGTTCAGCTGGTCCATCGAGCAAGAGTATTAAAACAGCATGGACAACTCATTTATCTTAGACACTTCTAAAGGGCATCTAACTAGAGCGGGAATAGAACGTAATAATAAACGACTCTATTCGTACTTACGTTTTTGGTGTGTGCTAGGTTCGCAAGCACAGGCAAGATTCGACGCATAAATGATTTTCTACTGGCTTTGATGCACAATAACAATACTTAGCAAATTTAGAGGACCCCCAGACTTAAATTCTACAGTTGATTTAACTTCAAGTATTCAAAGGTACCAAACATGTTTTACAATACGCGATCGAAAGTAGACTTTGCTGTTGGCACTGGTTTATACATGCTGCCTTCTGGACCTCAGACTCCAGATAGTACAATAATAAACTATAATAATGAAATTCTTATAGCAGGAATGAACCAGATGGTTGGGCAAAAACGACATAACATTCTGAGCCCAGTAATATTACAAACCTAAAAGAACGCCAAGATTAAGTCAATCTAATTCCCGAAAGACCCAAACCCCAAGTCATTGAAGACTCAGCAAGCTCTCGGACTCTGTTCGCGAGACCATGAATATGGAAAAAGAACAGCGCTTGTTCTTGGATTAACTGGCCTAGGATTACTTGGTCTTTCTCTTACCTAAATAGTAACCCACCTATTACGGAGAATAATGTCCATAAGTGGCTGGCCATAAGCCAACTACTTTTGCTTGCCGTAGACAAAAGCAGCTGACAATAACTCCCTAATCTTCCTGGTAAAAGCGTTCACGGCTTTACCAGTAATTTTTTTATAAAATTCGCAAGTGTTCAAGCTGTTTTTTTTTACCCATGATTTATTAGGTGGAGGCCGATGGCTGGGCGGAGGCACTGACTTGGCCCCCGCCGCCCTGTAATAGCCAAACCAGTGTACTTATTGCAAATCCTAAGGCTGTTATAACGCTTACTAATGTACTCCTTGCTCTCTAAACAGTGTTCGGAGATTCGTTCTGCTGCGGTTGTGGGCTTCATATAAACTTTTTCGGAATCGTTTCTCTTAATTCTATGCACGTGAGTTCGTAATTGGGTCTCGTTAGTAGTTAGCATTCTAGTCTTGCTGATCTCTTTGTTCAAGTTCTTTTAGTCTTGGGGTTATTCGTTCTTTAATATTAAAGGCCCGCCTAAGATAGGTCGTTCAGCTCAACGAGTTTTTCTTTTTTCTTTTTATCTGACCATCTAGTTACCTAGTTTGCTAAATTGTTTGTTAATTCGCCTCTGGATGGTCTTAAGCATGATCAAGGGCCTTTTATTTCTCGCCATGGTAGCGGCGAGTCGTGTATAGTCTTTAACGCTGTTTTCTTTGAAAAAACTGGATTCTGCTTCTATTACATTATTAATTCACCTGCTGATTGATTAATTCTTGAAGTTCCAAGTTTGCAGTTGGTTATCTGTCGGGAGTTCTTGCAGTTAGTGTTGTTTTGAAGTTTAGCAACGCCTCCGCCCTTAATTTTGGCCTAACTAGGCCAGGCGATTTTGATCCTTTCACAACTGGTCCTAATTTCTTAATTGAACCCACGGCTAAAAACTTTGATGGGTCGTGTTTTTTTTTAGTTGTAAGCTGAACAAGTTGTCCTGGTCGACTCCTCACCAAACAAATGGTCATCTTTTACTTCAAAATCATTAGGGGGTCTATAAATTCCGGAGGTTCTTGGCCTCAACTTGGGTATAGTGATCTAGTCCTTACTTTCTGTTAATTTATACCGACTGTTGGTAATAATGTACTCCGATTTCTGCGAATTCATCATGCAATGATGACCCGAGCGATGCCGCTCCCAAGGGGAATCACTCATGTCGTTCCACGATCAAAAACATCATAAATCTTCTTCGCCTTCAATTCCTGCCATGTTTTTTGATAATAACTTTTATTTTGGCTTCATAAAAATGTTCACAAAGCACATGGCTCGTTCTTATACCGCATAGAAGATGAAAGGAACCCCTTGGGCGTGGAGGGAAATAAGGCGGACTTATTACTGTTCCAAATAATCCATCTACTATTGTTGCGGATCAAATTTCTTATGTCAAATTTCCAGACCTCGGAGCAAATGACGTGGTTGTGCCAGGCTCTGGCGTCTTACTTCAAAAATAGCGCTTTGATTTCAACAAAAGACCCAAACAGGACAGTTGTATACAGAAACTGGGGCGGGCAATTCGTTAAGAAAATTCTATAAAACTTGAGGGGCAAGAAATTTTTTCTTTACACCAATCAGACATAGTTTTAACCTATTCTGATCTATGTAACCGGGGATGAAAGGGAAGATCTTGCGTTTCAAGGAATCGGCAATGAAGACAGCACTAAGACTTAGAATAGGCGCTGAAACTCGCTCAGCGTGCTAAAAGCAGCAAAAAAGGGGCTTTAGCTGTAAGTTATGCGTATGGTAATCGTTTTCCATTCCCCTTAGGATTTTGAGTGGTTAAAGCGCATGCGCCATTACTTTCAAGGTCATTAAAACGACACAGACTGTCATATGAACTAACTTTTACGAATACAAACTTGTTATTAGATCAACAGACCACCGAAGCAAAGTACAGCCATTTCTGACATCACGTTAGAGTTGACGTGTTAGAAAACCCTAATTTAGCAAAGGGCTGATTGCGCACAATATGAGACACAATTCCCAATATATTACGAAAGAGTGATTCATCATAACCAAATACAGAGCTAGAAGCAGGCAGACTCTATATGGAATTTTAGTTTTAGCGTCTCAGCAAGATCGCTTAAAGGTCTTTTATTGCTGTGTGAAAATGAAGAAACATTCAAAAGAGGAAGTGAAAAGTTTTTTGTTAATCCAAACCCCCCCCCCCCCCCCCCCCCCCCCCCCTAACGAAAGTCCAATGTTCAATGAGGGCAGTCCTACCAAAATATATGCTAGCGGGCTTAACACCCTTATCCAGCATTTTTGGTATGAAATAAGGAAAAACTGTTTGGAGGCGGGAGGTGTTAGAAATCCAACCAGTTGACCTTGTGTATAAAGATTTTACATCTTCACAATGTTAGGCTTGATGATTATTTAAACAACGAAATTCGGTTTATGGATTGACCTCAGGTCCAACAGAGGATAATCAGTGCATGGAACGCGGGGAGAACTGTGAGAGGACGTAATAAAACATCCAAAAATTGATAATAGAAAGAAGAAGCCGAAATTAAAACCGCTTTAAGGTACATTTGTTTTGTAATATATGATGCGCAGCCTGAATATTGTAAATAACAGATTACCAAGATGTAGTATTACTAAATTTGTTTATTTTAAAAAAGCTGTCTGTTCAGGTTATCCAATGTGCCTACAGCGCCGCCAAAAGAAGAGATAGTGATAACCTAGCATAAATAACTTAGATTAACAACATACGAAATTGCAGCAAGTATAGAGCAAGACCTTTCAAAATACAGCAAAACCAATCGAAGGTATTTGCTGCCTTTAATGTGTTACATATGTTAATACTGGAGCATCGACTCGATACGCGCTCTTATCAGCAGGACGAAGTGTTGGTCTCTTAGGCAACGGGGCATAGGCGCACCCGCAGCTTTACCTCTAGGGGTTTGTCTTTTAGTCTTGGCCTGTGTTCACTTGTGTAGGTGCCGCCAGCAAAAAAATAAAAACTAACTTCCAAAAGAACACAGCTATGGTTCAACTAATAACCGCTAAACTTAGTTCCTTTTCCGCTGTATAAATAAAGCGCTAGCTGACTCAAACATCACGGATGAGAATTTAATCGTTTACGGCTGATTTTGATGGGACTACAAAAGACAAAAGTTTGATCTTCAAAGAAAGGATGATGAGGACAAAGTTTTTTCTCAACAGCCGACCCGGCTGATAAAAAAAGGAATGCTTAACAAAAAAGTAAACGAGACATTAAACTCTGTTCTCAACAGCTCACAGTAAACAACACCGAGGGTGTATATACTATAGTTTATGAGTCCAAGCGCAAAATGACCGCGTAGATATTGAGATTCGGATTTAATTATTTTTTTTTAATTTAAATAAATATTTTGGCTTAGAAAACGAAAGACAGCATGGGTGGCTAAGATATATGAAGGACAGACGAATTGTGGAAGGAATGCTCGAGAGAGAGCGTTTATCAAGAGCACTGAATGATATTGATTTAGAAGTCATTGACCAACAACGTACAGGCAGTGTTGTTCATGCTATTTCTCAGTTCCCAAGTAAACTAACATTAGGACCACCGGTTAAAGTAATGTTAGCTGTTTAATCGATATGTAACAATATAAACGAAAGAAAATCTAGAAGTCTGGGTCTCGATAAACAACAGACTATTCTTTCTCATATGATTAACACCCGGTTGGGCGACACGAACAGCTTACACAGTTTGCCGCTGCCGCTGAGAAGCCCAAAATGAGAGGGCTTGGTTGGTCAGGAGGGCGAAGTCTTAGAGATTAGATTAAAACAGGCTAAGTTATGCACCGATTTGTAGGCAAGGCTTACATTCGCTACCTCGGGAGGTGGTTTTAAAGAGAGCAGTTTTAAAACATAAAAATTCAGCCAACAAATGTTTCATGTGCGTGCGTTCTTGCAAGGCGGGGGGGGGGGGGGGGGGGGGGGGGGGGGCTGATCAAACCTCGCTCCCGCGAAACCCGCAGGAGGAGAGTGTCTAACTATTCGGCAAAACACCAAAGTGATTAACTTCAATGGTATATCCTTTCCTGTTAGTGTAGATCAAAATGATCATGTGAAGGAAAACCAAAACAACCCATAACTGTTAAGGTATACCACATGGGAATGAGGAAAACAAATTTGCGCAATTAAAGTGTCCAAGAACAGTCCAACAATAGGCGAACCAGCCAAAAGACATGTGGACTTTACTCTATGTTTTTGCCAGCAGGGCTGGCCCCCCCTTACACATTGATACGCACAATGAGCAGATTATTGGCGCATACTTTCAAAAAAAACACTAACATACAAGAATTCTGCAGAAAATGTTTAACAATGAATTCCATCTGTGCCAAGCCGCGAGTGAACCTATAAAATAATTGTAAAGTTCTTGTTAGACTGTAAGACAGAACTACTACGCCCCCGCCAGGATCTAAAGTTAGTTTAAGAACTGGAAAGGCTGCACAAATTCTCCATACGTAGTTTACGCAGATTCGAGTCGCTTATTGTTCCTTTTGAAGGGCCAGCACCACCAAAAATTCGAAAAAAAAACAGTCTTAATGAGTAATCATCAGATTAGCTTTCATTTGCTTTCCATATTGTTAGGTAGGATGGGTTTATCAGAACCAGAATTTATATAGAGGACCGGATGCTGCAGACATTCTTAACAACGCATGCAGCATCGTGCGTAACGGCGGTTCTAATAATCTAAATTATCTGAAATCATAATGGCGCCTGAGGGGGACCAAACAACAGTTTATGACTCAGCCACGGCATTGTTGGATTTGCGGTTTAGAGCTTAAGCCCAGAGTGTAAACCCCACATGTAAAGAGACCATGGATACTTTAGCGGAAAGTTCAGAGGAAGCGGCGCATAACAAATGCAATCTTCAACTAACGTTTGATCACTAAGACATGGAATGATGCCTGTATTCTTTCATAACTTGCGAGGTTACGACTCCCACCTTATATGAAAAGCAGATGGACGATGCTTCAGGGTAGCATGCATTGCACAGTCATCAGAAAGTACAGGTTGTTTCACTTTAAAATAACATGTCTTTTTATGACTTATGCAGACATGATGGGTTCATTAGAGTCACTGGCCATGTCCTAAAGTCCGGCCCAATAACGGAAAAGATATTTTGACCCAAATCTTGTTAGTAAAGGGCGTTTACCCTTATGAGTACATGAACAGTTGGGAAAAGCGGTTTTTTTGACGACGATACTTCCGTCCTAAGGTGCGTTCTTTTCTAGTCTTTAGAGGAAAGGACATCAGTGATTCAGATTACCAAGGCATGCTCAAGATGCGTGCAAAGTTAGAAGTGTTAATACGATGGGAGATATCATGATTCATACTTGATGGCTGTGTATGTTTGTAGGCGGAGTCTTTGAATACTATAGAAGACCTGCATGAAACAGTTGCCTGGAATCCCGGCGGCATTACCATTTCTAGCGCCCGGGGATGAGTTGGGACGCTGTCTTATAAGTTCTACAGGAAGACAGATTGATTATTGTCAGATTTACCAATGATTCAGATGAGTGAAAACGGGGGTTGCGTGGGGGACATTAGTATTGGCGTGCTCATTACTGTAAAGCAAACACAAATACTTGGGACGACTATGATACGAGTAAAAGTCTAAACTATGCAGTATTTAGACGCAAACAATCTGTAGGGTTTGGGCAGTGGCGCAATCACTTCAAGTACGTCACATTAAAATGTACACAGGTACGAATAATATTCAAACGGCTATAAAGTGGTTTGAACAGTTTAAGCCTGATCAGCCAGCGCGGTGGTTTTCATTCTAGAAGTTGATTGAATGTCCTCATGAACTCCATGGACCTGCATAATGATATCCAATAGCAGGCAGAAAGTCTAAAGAATGGATCCAAGAGAGCTCACCTAAACTTGTGCCTAATCTTCGGGGCAAAAAATATTATGTCTGTCTTCAGACTTCTACAATTTTTATTTAAAAGAACATGGTGTTAAGTTAACAGCTGTCCATTCGCATAATTGCTTTTGACCAAGAACAGTTCATGAACCATACATCATGAGAACACTAATCTCGAAACTAAATCCACGATGATCAGAAAAAGATTTATTAAGCTGCGAACCACACTGTTTTGGAAAGGACTATGGAGCACCGCAAAGCGCAAAGATGTCAGATTCGTCACCAAAGAGACGAAGCCATTAAGCTGACTTCACCACCAAATTTATCAGGGACTTTACGAGATTTCATGCTCACCTTTTTGCATAATGATGAAAAAAAAGAAAGTCCAATTTGACAAACCTGTTTTATTGAGTTTACTGGTTTTAGAATTATCAACGCTTTTGATGTTAGAGTTTCTTTCTGACTACTTTAAGCCCTTGTATCCTTGATTCCAGAGTACTTTTACACAGATTACAGATGTTTTGTTTATAGATATTCCTACTGAAGACATCTATAAAGACAGGGGGAAACCGAAGTGGCTAAACTAAAGGGCGACGTGGATGGTACGACACGTCCGATTACCCTAAAGACTCGCCTTTACATTCAATTATAATAAGAAGGTTTTAGGGGAAAGATGAAGGATGAATTATCTGGAAAGTAATCAAGGAGTATGTGGGTTTAAGGTCCCCCAAAATGTACAGTATATCGAGCCAGGAGAAAATCAATTAAGAAAGCAAAAGGGAATATCTCGCAGCGTTGTGCAGTTCAACAAATATCACATGACAACTACAAAGAAGCATGGTTTGCAATAAGACTTTCCATCATGACAACGTAAAACTAGCGCTCTAATCTACATGAGATCAACACAACAGTTGTAACAAGAAGTCGTTAGATAGAACAAAACCCAAAACGGAGTATTAGTTAATCAGAGTTTTCATATGCAATTGGGCACTGGAGAACCGTAAATTAATTTAAAGCGGAAACTTGTTCTGGCGGTAATTATCTGCGTTCTTCTTTACAAAAGTTCTTTGAGGAGCTGGTTGTTTTGTTGTGTCAGCTTTCTAGTAAATAATACACGGGCGGATTCATTTTTACATTCTTGTTATTTCGTAGGGTCAACACTCCAAATTGGATCGGTTGCCCTGATGCGAGTTGTCCCTTCTGCTTCCCGGTACAATAAAGGTCTTTACTGTCAAATCCAAATGGTATAGTTTGCTGGGTTGTACTGGAGTCTTCAGCAACATTATTGTTTGTTTTTGATTGCTTGTACTGGTTTTAGCCCTTTAAATTCTTCATTATTCATTGCGCGCAAAACTGCGGGCTGTCTTCTAACCCATTCTTGTTGCGAGGAATTGTCAATCAGGCTCTCAGTGATCTGGTAGGAGAAAAAGTCTTTCGGCTCTCAATGTTGTTAAGTTTTCAACTAAGCTTGTGATCTGTGAACTCCCGGAATGCCTCTTCTAATTGTTATAACTCTGTAGTTATAAAATATTGTTCACTTGGCCTTTAAATTCTTTTCCATCATCGACTTGAATCATGCGAGGATAAGTTAAAGGGCCTCGTTGCTATATCACGTGTATAGCGACTGCAACCGCAGAAGCCAACTCTTTTGTGTTACTGGCTCCGCCAGCTTGGTATCTTGAAGCTATGTCAATGGGCGTAAGTGGTACTTAAATCTTTTTCGTCTTATCCATAGTCAGAGGGGTAAATATAGATGCTCATTGCTGGGTGTGTCGTTTGGAAGCGTTGTTATGTTGACAAAGTGTGTCTCTGTATTCGTCTAGGGGAAGGTGGTAAGTAATAAATTTGCAAAATCGCTTGTTTAGATAACCATCTTATGCTGTTTTTGTTACACTGACTCCAGCTGCTTGGCTTCAGCTTTTTAATTGCTGTGATGCCATTCAATATCCTTTGGGTGAATATAGATTTTGTTCA
Source organism: Conus ventricosus (assembly GCA_018398815.1). Taxonomy (NCBI): domain Eukaryota; kingdom Metazoa; phylum Mollusca; class Gastropoda; order Neogastropoda; family Conidae; genus Conus; species Conus ventricosus. The sequence goes on from CM031612.1 coordinate 78,225,059, forward strand.
TTTTTTATTCAGCCAATTATAATGTGCAACAAAATAACACCCCGGTCATACCAACGACAATAAACGCGATTTCTTGCATCTTTTGTTTTTTTTCTGATGGTTGATAAAAGTCACTGAATTTTGGTGGGGGCAATGCCTGGATTGGTTTGCCCTGTGTTACAAGATAATATTGTTTTATTGCTTGATCAACATTTTTAAATGTGTAAGCTGCCATGCCCCTGTCTTTTCAGTGTGTCTTAATAAATCTAACGCTAAGTCTCTGCTTTCATAGGCGTTTGTGCAGCTGCTAGTTGCTCCATGTGCTTTGTTATGTCTTTTATTCTCTCGCCGTCATTCCCCGTTTACTAAAAATGCGAAATTACTTCCTCTCCTAAAAGCAAGCGCATTCACCACAGTGCCGCCTATCCTTATTGCGAGTGAAAGCCATTTTTATAAATTATTTTTTTATCTTTACATATTTTATTGTCTGGAATTATTCCTTGCTTAACTCGAAAATCTTTCGGTGGCAAACGAAGCTGCAATGATAGCAATCAGCTTGCTGAATCTCAAAATCTAGTTGCCAAGAATCTGTGGTTTAATTCTTAACAGGCTTTTACCACGCACATGAGTATCCTACACTTAGTCTCCAAACAGCAGAACAGGGGAAAGGTTATAAAGGTTGGTAACAGTTTTTTCGGTGCTCATTTTTATAAAATAAAATATTATAATTTAATAAAACATGAACAGTGCTGTCTACTACCGTACAAGTGCGGCCTAAAACCTGCCTGAACTATGAATGACAGTTGATGATCAAGTATTATGCCCAAAAAGGAGTGGGCTGTCTTCTTTAGCAGCATGTGGGAAAACAAAACAGTTCTCGGGACTGAATTCAGCATTAACAAATTCAACAGATGTCGCCGCAAGACATTTAAAGTATCATATAACAGGTATGGAGCGGCAGCTGGGGTCTAGAATGGTGAAATGTGTGGGGCAAACGGTTCTTAGTTTGTACACTAAAACTAGTCAGGAAGATTTGCCCCCATTGATTCTGAACAGGACTTTTATGTATGACTTTAACGCAAAGATCCAGTTTTTACAAAGTCATTAGAGTCTCTAGGATGTGCTCTATACTACGATTTGGAAACAGTGTTATCGCCTTTAAATCTGGGATTAATACTTTTAATCATATAAGATTTTATTTTCCCTTCAAATGACCGAGCTGGCAAATCAGCAGAATCAGGAAAACACTGAATCAGGTGGCGAAAGTAACCAAGCCAGAAAATCAGCAGGAGAAAAAACGCTGAATCCGGTGGAGGGCCATTAAAAAATCCTGGGGTGTTGAAGCAGAAAAAAAAATAGCAGAGTGGAACAGACAAAAAAATTAATGTTACAGAAAATATGACTCATCATGGAAAACATAACACCGCTCAACGCCCCCAGAACAAGTTGATTCAATGGCCCGTATAATAACTCATGTCTACAAAGGGCACCAAAGTCCTTCATGGAATATTGAACTTAAAATGTGACATTTTTGGCGCCATTGCTGCTGTTGGGGGGGCGGTTATTTACAGTTATAAAATATATAACCGATGAGGCAAACAGAAACAAAGCAATCAAAACAAATCTGAACCATGAAATACAGGAAAGGACACTGCACGCCCCAAAACCGCCAATAACAAGCATCATTTTGATCCATTTCAATGGACTAATATTTTAAGAACTTAATTTTAATTTTTTTTATAAAAATAGATCCTGGGGTTTTAAAATGATTCAAAGTCAAGAAATAAAGACATGGAGTCTATAAAAGACTTTCCTAGAACCAGAAATTGTAATCAAAGCGGTTGCTTCGGATGTAAGACCTTCCTTAAGTCTATGCAGAGAACGCTTGAGCCAGACATCCTCAACGATGACGCGTTTTTTGAGGCGAGTGTGTTACGATATTAGGACATCTACTATTAGATAAACAAACTTCGCTTGTATTTTTTTTGATGGTAATTATAAGATCAACCCTTTTAAATAAGAACTTGGTTGAACTTAAAGGATGACTTACTCAAGACTTATCAAGAACTTGATCAAAAACTTATTAAGACTTAATTAGAACTTGATCAAGAAATTGATTAAAAACTTGGGCAATTAATTAAAAATTAGAAGTAACTTACGTAAGAAACTTTGGGGATAATTGAGAATGATTAAGGCAAACTTAGAACGTAAAACCTTTAAGTAAGAACTTGAGAATACTTGTTAAAAACTTAGAGGGGAAAACGTGAGTGTGTGCATGGTGGGAGTGGGGGTTTGGGTGGGGGGTGTGCATGCGTGGGGCAGGGACAAACAAACAACAAACAACAAACACACAATAGACAGTCCAGGGGGTGGGGGTGGGGGGACGTGCGTTGCTTGGGGTAGGCCAAAACACACAACAAAACAAAAAAGTGGAATCCTAGGGCCACTTCTTGCTTTGTGACTAAACAGGTAGTCGTCTCCGCGCAAACCTCAATCAACCCCAAGTGATCACATAGGGTCGTTTGGCTAGTTTGCCGCTAGGCTTGCAGGTGCTGCCTCGCTTGTAGTCAAGCGGATCACATCGGGTCGTTTGGCCTAGTTTGCCACCGAGCTCTTGCAGGTGTGACGTCCTTGTCGGCAAGCGTTCACATAGGGTGTTTGGCCTGCCCTAGTTTGTTACTCTGCTCCTCTTTTCTCAACCAGGCTTGCAGCGGGTGGCAAAAGTTATTACAGCAGTAGTAATTGCTGTAGCCAAGCTTGTATGGCAGCTCGAATCGCAGTGTAGTACATCCAGCATTGTATATTTAAAGCATATATATGAAGATAGTGCTAGCCTCAACTACTCCTCTCCCTCCTGGTAGATGTCTAAGGTCTGCCTAACCCTAGTGCTAGTTTGTCTTGCCAAGAACTTCGAAAATTCGTTATTTCTGTTGCATTAAGTTTAATATGGTTTGGCGTTTGCTACACAGTTCATTTATACTGATTCTAGCTTGGGAATTTTGGATAGTTATAAAAACACACAGAAAGTTGACTGAGTTTCCTAGCATACGAATCAGACATGTTTCACCTGGTCTTAAGAAATCAACGGCCATGTTTGATGCGTTTTTTGTTTTTTAAACTGACTTGGCTGTTCTTCAAGCAACGCCCAAAAATCAACGCAGTGATGGATTGTTTTGCTTGGCCAGCTTTCAAACAAATGCAGCGCCATTTATTAAATAAAGGAAACCATCTCATCGATAGTCAAACAATAATGAAACTGGCTATATTTTGTTCCAGCAATAAATTGCCTTCAACGTTTTCCTTTCCTTCCGAACCACAAACCATTAGATAGTCGTCCATTTTCCACCAAAGCAGTCGGTTCCTTTTTTCGTTTTCTGTTCCTTTAGGAAAGCATTACTTCTTTATCGGTTTCAGCGGTAACGAACATGCTGCACCCCGTTCTTTTTTCAACAAATACTCTGACATGCAAGTATGGTAAAACTTGTGGTGTTCAATGGCGAGAGCCTGCTCTTCAGTGAAACGGGTAGCCATTTTTTAGAATAACACACCAAACACAGTACACAGCGCAATAAAAAACGCCCTACTCGTCCGGGAGCCAGTAGAAGAATGTTGGTGTTCCTAGTCCTGTGAGCGCCCGTAAGCACTGCGCCCTCGCTGATTGGCCAAGCTGTGAACCGCGCCACTATCACGCGGCATGATGCAATACATTGTAACCGGCGTGAGGAAGTGGGGTGAAAAGGAGGGGAGAAGAGGGGTTCGGCAGTATTGATTTTTGGCCGTTTGTCAGCTGACTTGGAACGCAGACACTACTGTGTATGTGTGTGTGTGTGTGTGTGTGTGTGTCTGTGTGTGTGTGTGTGTGTGCGCATGACTCTCTCTGTCTGTCTGTCCTGTCTGTCTCTCTCTCTCTCTCTCTCTCATAAGTGCGCGCGTGCGTGCGTGCATGCGTGCTTGTGTGTGTGTGTTGTGTGTGTGTGTGTGGTGTGTGTGTGTGTGAGAGAGAGTGTGTGTGTGTGTGTGTGTGTGTGTTTGTGTGAGTGTGTGTGGTGTGTGTGTGCGTGTGTCTCTCTGTCTCTCTTCTCTGTCTGTCTGTCTGTCTGTCTCTCTGTCTCTCTCTTCTCTGTCTGTCTGTCTGTCTGCCGGTGATTCTCTCTCTCTCTCTCTCTCTCTCTCTCTTCCGCCACAGGAAAAGGCGGCTTTTAGGCCACTTTCGGCCCAAAAACTCGGTGGTGAAGCAAGTGGGTTGAACAGACATTTATCTGTTCTCTGCACTTGTTTGAATCCGACGAGTGCAGCAGGTAAAAGAGAAAGTGCAGGTGACTTGGGGCGAATCCCGTTGGGCAGCCATCGCCTTCCTTCACGAGTGACATGGAGTGCGGTATGAACCGTGCTCGCTGTGCTGTGTCAGCCTACAGTACAGAAACAGCGCACGGTTCTTGTTTGGTTGTTTGTTTTTGTTTTGTTTTGTTCTTGCGCGCGAGAGAAGCACGGGGGAGTTGGGTTTTGTTTTTTGGTATTGTCTGCCTGTCTGTCTGTCTGTCTGTCTGCGTGTATGTCTGTGTGCAGGTGCATCTGAGTGTCTGGTTGGCTGTATGTAAACCTTCGTGTTGCATGGATGTATCTATGTGTGCTTGCATGCCTGTGCACATGTCGGTGTCTGTCTGTACGTAGGCATGTGTGCGTGTCTGTCTGTAAGTATGCGTGTCTGTATTGTGTGTTATCTGAGACTGTCTGTTTTTTGTGTACAGTCTGCTTCTTCTTCTTCTTCTTCTTCTCCTTCCTCTTCTTCTCTTCTTCTTCTTCTCTCTCTCTCCTCTCTCCTCCTCTCTCCTCTCTCTCTCTCTTCTCTCTCTCTCTCTCTCTCTCGTGTGTGTGTGTGTGTGTGTGTGTGTGTTGTGTGTGTGTGTGTGTGTGTGTGTGTGTGTGTGTGTATAATGGTATTAGTCTGCCGAGTTATATTTACTTCATTGCAGCTGGTAATTCACCGATCGCATGGCCAGATACAGGCCCATAAAACAAACAAACAAATAAACAAACAAGCCAAGTACAAACCTGGAATCTGGTTGAAGAAAGCATTCGTAAATTAATACTTCATTAAATTCACATAGCTCAGTAAGTTTAATAATGACATTCATACACAAATTTCACCTTGGTTGCTCGGAATCATGACTATATCGTCTTATTCAATTCAATCATGGGCCCACAAGGATTATAGAGTCAAGTGAAACATGTTTGGATCTGGTTCTCACACAATGCCCTAACATTGTGCCATCCACTGACGTTTTGTCAGCTGTCGGCAGTGGTCACAAGCGTTATTTGTGCCATGATTTGAAATACTGCAGCCAAGAACCAGGCGTTCATGAGGACCAACTTCAGTTATAGCAATTAAGGTAGATGCAGAGCTTCTTCCTAACTTGTTCGGCACTGTAAACTGGAACGACGTTGTTTAAAACGAAGCAAAATACAAAGATGCTGATGTTTTTAAAAATCGTAGTTGAAAGAGCAGAACTGATCCTGTTAATGAATGTCACCACGTTGTCCTTTGGATCGTGAAGAAAATAAGACTGCTCGTGGAGGAACGTAAAACGTGACGTCTACGGTGTGTGTTTTTTTCCCTCTTGTTTCTGAAATAATCTCCGTAACTCTTCTTACTCAAGAATTTCCTTTTTTTTTTTTTCTTTTCTTTTTTTGCCCTTTCTTCGTCATTCCTTTTAATCGTTTGCTTCATTCAGTTTCTAAACCTGAAATTGTCAAGTTATAAGATAGAATGTAATATATTTGTAGGTGCAGCCGTCAGGTCAATCCGTTTCATTATGATATTTTAGAGTACAGTAGAAGCTTTTCAGCTTGCTATAGTTCGTATTGTATTGGATATTCTGTACGAATCATTTGTTTCAACCTCACAAAATCGAAACAGACATATTGCATGAAGTACTCTTGACTGATAATGTCATCCCCAACGACAGACGCTGTAGTTGATCTTTGTTGTGGAGGGAGGGATGTCGGCGCGTGCAGTGACGTCCTGTTCCCTGATGTTGTTCTTGTGAGGCCGGGAGGGGGAGTGGAGGGGGAGTGGAGGGGGAGTGAGTGTTTTTGTTGCCAGTGTGCTATGAGCTTCCGATGTCATATATTGCTCTATCGATTACAATAAGGAAAAAGGAAACGCAAAACCAAACAAACAAACAACATTGTTAAGTTGTTTTGTAAACCATTTGTTTCTTGTGTTGGACACTGTACACATCTTTGTCCCGTAATATCGTGCCATTTGAACAGATGAGGGAAAGATGATTTCAGAGTTATTATTGCCCAGCTGACCACAGAAAGACCCACCCAGAACTGCAGAAAACACAGTAAATTCACCGGGGGAAAAATTTTAAGTTACACAGACATATGGCCAATGAATAACACGCGTTGCTAAATTATGGCACATGCGTCGGTTCAGTTATCCCCTGTATTCTCCGAAAACAGTGGAAATGGTTAAAAAATTGATTTGGAAAATCTGGTTGTACGTGAGAATCTCTCTGTCTCTCTCTGTCTCTCTGTCTCTCTGTCTCTCTCTCTCTCTCTCTCTCTCTCTCTCTCTCTCTCTCTCTCTCTCTCTCTGTGCGGGCGGGCGGCCTCTAACCACACTTTCACAATATTGACTCAGTTCACATTAACGTGGATTATTCATCACATGTTGATGTATGTGCGGGGTTCACACACACTTTGCTTTCTGATATCAAAGCGGCTGAACCGACAGTTTTCCCCGCTCGTGAATAAGATGGCAGATTTGCACCGGGAATCCCTCCAGGTATCCGTCGTGTCTGTCGTTCTTTTTTTTTTAAACTGCCCGACCTCTACCCCAATTCCCCCCCCCCCCCCCCCCCTTCCTCCCCATCTCCTTGCTGCACACCCCTCTTCTCCTCCTCCCTCCTCTCCTCTCTCCCTCCATCTCTCTCTCTCTCTCTCTCTCTCTGTCTGTCTGTCCTCTCTCTCTCTTTCTCTCTCTCTCTCTCTCTCTCTCTGTCTCTCTGTCGCGTCTGTCTGTCTTCCTCTCTCTCTCTCTCTCTCTCTCTCTCTCTCTCTCTCTCTCTCTCTCTCATCTCTCTCTCTCTCTGTCTCTGTCTGTCTGTCTGTCTGTCTCTCTCTCTCTCTCTCTCTCTCTCTGTCTCTCTCTCTCTCTCTCCTCTCTCTCTCTCTCTCTCTCTCCTCTCTCTCTCTCTCTCTCTCAGACCTTGTGTTTGTTCAGTATCGTTTTCTCATCTCATCAGTCTCTCTCTGTCAGCCTTCTTTCGGCGCTCGGTGCAAACGGCAAGCGTCTCGCAGGGGCCCACGCAGTTTCTCATTTCTCCCTGCATTTTGTCCTGGGGGATAAAGTTTGTTGGGATACGTCGTTAACCTCTTGACCGCTAGTGAGGAAAAATATTGGTCAGGTACCGACTAGGCTAGAGGATCCTTGTGATGGGACGATAGGAGCAGAGAGATCTGGTACCAGATA